>JAPWTK010000480.1:25000-334702 GCA_029963805.1 Aromia moschata | reverse complement strand
GCGCCAGAATTCAAATAAATAATCTATATTTTAAACGACATACACAAACTGACCCGGAGAATAATGTAAAGAAACCCGGAGCCCGGAGATACTTCGTGGAAACCCCGAGTCTTCGGGTAATTTTCATGGAGGTGGCAACTCTAATTCATAACACAGCCACATAAAAAAAAATCGACTTTCGGGCCCAAGAGGTCAGACGTCAGACCATGAGTACTATCCGTTTTTTGGGTCGCTGAATCCAAATCCGTGATCCTTTTAACCCCAGCAGCTCAGGATTTTTCATAACCTCAAAACAATTGATATTCTGAACGATTAAAACCATATAACCTTATGACTCAAGCTTCCAGCGCTAAATCCAATTAACAAAATCCCATAAACATTAAACCAGATGATATTCCAACCTAATAAGCTCATGAACCCAGTGCCCCATGATTAAAGTGACCAGACGTCCGTCATTAGGACGGACAATCCGTCATTCAGAAAGTTTGTCCGTCTTCAGGAGCATTCCGCCAAACTGTCCGTCATTGAAATTTTTTTATTAAAATGTCCGTAATTACGTTTTCTAGGTTAATCTGAAGACGTATCGACGTATCGTATCGATCGTGATTAAATATTAGTATTTCAAAAAAGGCATCAAATTCCAAAAAGTATCCTTGTGAAAGTATATTTTTATGTAAATGTATTTTTCATTGAAATTCTGGAATGCCAGGAAAAACGCGTGACCTTGCAAGGCTTAAAAAATTTTCGTCTGCGGCGTAATTTGCTCGGCGCGAAAAATTAATTCTAGCTTCGTCAATGTGAACCCGCTGAACATGTCCGTCTGGCAAGATCAAAACTGGTCACTTTACCCATGACCCTATAACCCCTTAACCAAGGAAAGAAATCGTAAGCAATCTGTATCACTGCAAAACATGACCTAGCTGAGGAGTACTTGAAAACCCAAGTACCCAAACTCAAAAAAACCGATAACTATACAATTTCCTAGGAACAAAAATCCCCGAAAAAAGCGTCAATCTTGGCTGTAATTCTTGAGGCATGACTAGTATTATACTGAAAATCTAAAATAAAAAATATGATATGAACGTCCTAACACGAGTCGTGTGGCGCCAGTGATTTGGCACCTACCTTCCTTTCCTTCAAGAGGTGTATAAATTAAGTAATGAGACGGTTTTTTTGAATTTTTTTTTTCGAATAGAATTACGATTCAGTATTGTCTCCTTCAAAATATCTTCCTTGGGAAGTCACACAGCGCTGGAGACGATTCTTCTATTCCTCGTGACAGCGCTGGAATAGCCTTCAGCTGGTCGGTTACAGTCGTTTGAATGTTTTCTATGGTCCCAAAATGACGTCCCTTGAGGTGATTTTTTAATCTCGAGGAAAGACAAGGGACACAAGTTCTCAACTCAGGCGAATAAGGAGGCATAGGAGCCACAGGAATGATTTTACTAGCTAAAACTCATTTACTGAAATGGCTGCGTGACAAGGCGCATTGTCGTGATACAACATCCAGTTGTCTTGATGTTTGGTCTCACACGCATGACCCTTTTTCGAAGTTTTTCAAGAACCTCTGTACAAGTGTTGATTTACTGTTTGGCCTGGAGGCACAAACTCTTTGTGGACAATTCCCTGGCTATTAAGAAGATGAAGGTTTTTCGCTGCATGGTTCATCTTCAATCGACTCTCTTCCCCCCCCCCCCCCCCCCCACAAAAACCCCGGGCCCCTGAAAAAAACACCTCCGAAGGCGTGTTGCAAAACTATCCGTTGCGCTGTACCCAAGCCTGGTTTTTTACCGGTTTACGAAAACAATCACAAAGAACGAACAAATGAATCTAACAAGTTCAAACTTGCACTGAAGGTGCATTACATGTTAACCTACCGCCCTTCCAAGTCCCGTCTCACCAGTGTTGTTAGATCGGGCGCTACGTTACCAGTCTCGCAGTCTCATTACTTAATTTACACACCTTGTATTTATATTTGGCACCCAAGATGGATTCAGATTCAGCACGTGAAAATACGTAAGGTTACTATAGTAAAGTTTCTTGGATAGGCACTAGTTTTGTGTGTGTGTATGTGTGTCTATGTAATTTTTGAATCATTTGATAACTAAGGGAAAACATGAAGCTACAAATACACAATTTAAAAACTTTTGCGTATTCAAACAATACGTAATCGGCCCCTATGTAAGGGTAAATTAAATAGAAATAGAACGTTGAAATGTTAATTTTTTCCTCAGTCATCCTTTCCTAACTTTCCTTGGGGACAACGAAAAAAAGATCTAATTTTGATGGGCTATGATTTTATCTGTTTTTTTTTTTTGTGACGGATAAATGATTTAAAGCTGTCACTCTATTAATTCTGTATTTTAAGGATTTCATAACAGCACAACATAAGGAAGACGTTGTGACAATTGCTGTGTTTCTTTTACCTGAAATATCAGTTGATATCAGTTTATTTCATTTCAGTTAAAAAATGGGTGTTTCTTTATGCCACCTCATTTTGAGGATCTCAGTTCCTACTGAAATTAAAAATACCATGATCAGTTTCTCATTTCACTTAAGACTGTGATAAAAGTGAGGTAAAAATTAATCAAAACGAATAGTTTTCCAAATATCTGAGAGTCCATAGCAATATAATTTTGGGCTCCACAATGAATATCTACAATTTTTTTTAAGTGTTATTAGCTGTCTCATGTACGATTTTATCAGAAGAAAGAGCATTCTCTAGTCATTAGTTTTATGTGAAAATATAGCACATATGATTGACAATGATTGACTGCAGTTTTTTCTTCTGATTTGTAATTTTCTATATAATCTATAACTAAAATAAAAAAATCACCCTAACTTCGTTTTCAGGTGTTTCTTAGTTTTCATTTCATTTCAGTTTATTTCACTTCACCAAACTCAAATAGAAATGAAATGTTGGGTAAAAGAAACACAGCAAATAGTGTAATAGTTGTGATTGCTATTTCAATGAGGTGTGGTATTCACAAACTTCTAAATAATGTAACTTTATTTTCGGATGGAGAAAAAAAATACCGCGGACGATTTATTAAAATAATAAATTACTTTTTCTGGAGGGTCGGTTTTTAGAGGTCCACCGACAGAGTTTTGTAAACTCATTTCAGTCGGTGAGTAAGCAGTTTTACCGGCTGAATTTTCCGACCCTTACTGGCTACGAAAGTCATCGTCATGTAAATATATATGTAGGTAGATGCGAGTCTAAGATAACGCCCTGTTATTAATAATATAATAATCGTAGTCGGCACGAATTTAATGACGACATTCGGTCTCGTTTCTCCGGGCTGGTGGCCGTTTTAATTAACTTTTTTAAAGAAACCAACAAAAGTTGTCCGATGATAACCTGGCGGAGACAAACTCTGCGGTCCGTTCTTGGAAGCCTTAATTATTGTTATCAGCCGAAAAGTAAGAGCAAGAGGACGTTACAGGCTAATTCCATTATAAGCAGGTAGATATAAAACGTAAGTAATGGATGCTCGACTTAATACCAGGTACATAAAACGGTAAAGATACTGATAGGAATGGCAGAACGTGATTGACAAGTTGTTTATGTTTTTCGCGTTATCGTTAGTTGAAAGCTTTTATAAGATAAAAACGTATCTAGTACTTTCACATCCACATAATAATAGGTACATACATATGTGTGTATTTTGTAGTGAAGTCATGTGACAGTATCACGATACTAGTATATGTAATATGATGAGGTGAAGGTGCAATAAAATATGTAATGTGCCCTGTATCACAAAGATACAGATATTATAAGGCAAGGACCTTCCTGTACATTACACATTATATTGCACATTACATACATACAATTATTATATTATTCTAGACTGCGAATAAAGAGGTAACAGATAGGGATTGCAATCCGGCGCCAATTTCAATCCGGTCGGATCCGGCCGAGTTTCCATCGATCCGGCCGTATTGGTTCCATCAAAATCATTTTGCTTTTTCATTCCAAAATCAACTGTATAAAAGATGATCAAGTGAATGTATTACAAAGTATATATAAAAAAACGTTTATTTCTTATGACATCAACTTTATTTACACTGTTATAATTAATGAACATTGACGTATGAATCAGTAATATAAATTTAGTAGATATAGTGAAACTAGTTAGATTCTAATTGTTATATTAGTTTAGTAATAATTAGAAATGACGGGCGGTTAAATTCAGTTTCACTTACTAGAATTCCACAAATAACAACATCAATGATATATTGTAATGTAACTTACATTACATTATATATACATCCATAAAAAAAAGTCGTCAAATCTGGCTCTGAACGAGAGAGTGGAAATAGCGGTTATGTTGAAGCTCAAAATGAAACTTTGTTGTTGTCAAGAAGAGTAGAACTAAGGAGACCGAACTTGTTCGGTATCTAGGGATCAAATCTGTCCGCCTCCAGGAGGCGCTGTAAACAGTAATGTACTCGAGTCACGTGATGAGCAGCGGTCAGAGGTCCACATGTGAATGTTTATCATAGAAAACCATGCTATGGTTTTATATGACGTTTATCATTAAGCTGTCAAAGCGGGTACTTATATGCCGTTTGGCTTTAACAAAAATATATACAAAAATAAATATGGTTCAAAAGTGCTGTGTTGCGTTGTGTGATTTAAGAAGCGGTCCGAATAACCGGACATTATTTCAAATTACCGATGTATATATGAAACAAAATATTTTCCTTTGTTGTATTGTCAACGTTGAAGCACGTAACATGAAATATTTCGAGTACATTTTCATATTGATCATTGCGAAAATTTGTAATTGCAAAGACATTACTTGTGTAGATTCAATATAATATTCAACAACAACAAATTAACAAAAAATATCGAGCGTCTGTCAAATGTATTCGCACCATGGACATTCACACGGACTCCTAACCTCTAATGTACACAAATTAGTACACGGTATACGTATAGATATCTGTTTATATACCGTAGCAACCAGAGTACACAACCGTTTACAGCGCTTCTGGAGGCGGACATATTCGAACCCGTCGCGTTATACAGCGAAAAGCCGCAGTTCGGTCTCCTTAGTTCTAGACTTCTTGGTTGTTGTCAAACATTTGACAAGTAGCTGTCAGAATTGTAAAATAACCAATGACTGTCACATAATGTAACAGCATTGACAATTCAATAAGGTTATAAGATTAAAAATAGAAATACGTCTTTTTTTGGTCGTCCAACTTTGATGACTTTTTTTGGATGGCTCGTTATAAGTAGCTTATATTAATTCTAACTAAAATCAAGCTTATCAACTGAGATCACAACAATTAGGTAATTTAGGGACGCCGGGCAGTTTCATTCTTATAATTATGACAGTCACCAAAAATCTGTTTAATCAATGGCACAATTGCCACAATAATGAGTGGATAAACTTCTTTTTTTTTTTAACATACTCTAAATTATTATTTTAAGTAAAACAATCATAAAAAAATCACTTGGTTTTGAAAAAATTATCTTAGAAAACAAATAGTGTTCATTTTATCATCTTCCAGTCGACTTCTTACAGAGCCACAAATGTAACCAGCGGCTGAGAAGACACTTTCTGCTTCTACTCGTACACTAGTCGGTTTTATTGTCAACAAATTCATGTTTCATGTATTTTTTTTAATTTACCGGATCCGGTGACCGGATCCGGCAAATTGGTGCCGGATCCGATAGATGTCTTATGATGCCGGATGCGCCGGATTACCGGATCCGGTTTTTCGGATTGCAATCCCTAGTAACAGACGTTACTATGGATTGCAATCTCCCGTTTTACATTAGATTGAACTTTTCGATATGCGCCAAGTTGAAAAAATTGTGGAAAATTTATTATTAAACAAAAGTAAATAAATATCTATAACATTCGTGTTTTTTCCTTTTTTTCTAAATACATTACAACCTTACCTACAAACTAGTGAACACTTTTTCAATCAAAATTATCGTTTATTATGATAGTCCAGTCATTCCAATGAAAATTAGGGCTCATATGGAAAAAGTCCAGACTACCTCATTTCAATATGGATACTGTATGGTCTACAATGTGTGAAATTATTTTGGTACCTACATATGTACCTACATATTTTGCCACGGTTGACAAATATGTATATGGTGAAAAGTTAATTATACATACAGCGCAATAGTTGGTACATAGAACATGTACATACACATATGTATGTACCACCTATTCTTCAGCTTAGTAGATCTACAAATGTAAGTCTGCCTAAAATGAACCCATAGGTTTTTTAAGATACTCTTTTGTGGTGTAATAATCGTTTATTTAAGACTGTAAAATTAAGGTACCTAAGCACTTAACGTTGTTATTAATTTATTAAATGCAGTGGTCATCCAACAATAATTAATTTTATCCAGCTGGGTGGACGTCTAAGTCTGGCATGCAGAATGCGGTTCAATCTTGGTGCACATCCAGGACCGGATTTGAACTTTACTGAGGCAACGCATATACAGTCAGCAGCAAAAGTTTGCGTACACCCACTTTTTGAAGGTTGCTTAAATTCTGATAGTGTTTGTACTACAATGTTGATTTGATTTTCAGAGTATACAGGGTGTCTCAGCTTTTGGTTTACAGACTTTATCTGCTCACACAGGATAGTTAGCAAAAAAACTTTATATATAAAAAATTACTTGAATTCATAAGGCCTATAAAATGACATATTCCGTTTGACATGTGCTAGTGACCTTGAGGTTATGTCAGTGTCAATATAAGTTTTTTAAATACCACACCCTGTATTTTTCGACATTTTTGTATTTACCGAACAATTCTACACATATTTCATGTAACATACCCTATACCTATCTTCAACCGTTTTCGAGATTTTCAAAGTCAAACAGCTATTATTTTACAATACAAAGAATTTTCAGTTTGCCTCTGGACATTTAATTGGTCCTCATTTTTTCGAAGGAACCCTAACAGGACAAAGATATTTACATGTTTTGCAAAATGTGCTTCCAGATTTAATGGAAGATATTCCTCTTAATGAAAGACAAAACTTAATTTGACAGCAAGATGGCGCCCCTGCCCATAATGCGCAAATTGTGACGGTTTATTTACAGTAATTCTCGTGAATTCCGTCTGCATTCTCCATAGATTATTAACATATCTACATATTCATTAGGACTGTATGTAAACGGCATATCAAAAAGCTAACAAGCGCTACTTTAATAAGATAACACAAATCTAATTTTTAGGTATTAAACCGAGAGTGACAAATCGCGACTTTTCGTTTTTGACAAGTTAACAATTGATAAATTGCATGTCTCAACTGTCTCAAAACTGACAAGGCAAACTGAAAATTCTTTGTATTGTAAAATAATAGCTGTTTGACTCGAAAATCTCGAAAACGGTTGAAGATAGGTATAGGGTATGTTACATGGAATATGTAGAATTGTTCGGTAAATACAAAAAATGTCGAAAAATATAGGGTGTCGTATTTAAAAAACTTATACTGACACTGACATAACTTCAAGGTCACTAGCACATGTCAAACGGAATATGTCATTTTATAGGCCTCATGAATTCAAGTAACTTTTGTATATAAATTTTTTTGCTAACTATCCTGGGTGAGAAAATAAAGTCTGTAAACTAAAAGCTGAGACACCCAGTACATCTAAACGAACTGAGCCATTTTTGGAAACATTTTTCATCGACATGAAAAATTTCTAAAATTGAACTGAAATCATAAAATTGAAAACTCTACCATCCTTTCTACAGTTTTCGTAAAAATCACTGTTCATGAAATTTTAATAAAATACATTGAGTTCTAGAGGGATATTAACCAGTTAACTTTTTTAGAATTACGTGTGGCGTACAGTTTTTTTTTTAATTTCTATGAACTTGGAATCGTTTCGTCAATACATAACCATAGCCGTGTATTTTTTAATCTACTTTAGTAAGTTACTGCGTACAGTTGGTAGATAGTTACGTAACGTTGTGCGACCTGGTAACGGCATCTCTGAAACGTACCAGTATTTGTTCTAGAACTTACGAAATGGTTGTTTATCGTTTATACACTCAGGGGTGTTTACTAAATGTGTAATACCGATGCCAACAACACAAACACCTCGAACACACTAATAATAATGCTAGAGTCTGCCAGACGGCCGGGCGAAACGACTGAAGTCAACGTCGGTCTTATTCCCTCACTACCTTCGATGCGTATGCCGTTGCTTCTTATCTGCCGTCTCACTGGCCGATGTCTTGTGTACACGCATGGTATATGTATGTACATAAAAGGCTGCGGCGATACGAGGATTATGATTACGATTGGTTATGTACATATGTATGTATCTGTGTCCTACGTATTTTCCATGTGTACTCTTATTCTGCACAATCGTAATGATTCCTAGAGGGATAATGTCTCTAGGGTGTGATTTATTAATTGCTATTCATTATCATTATAAACATAAAAGTTCCAAGACAAAGGGCCCCGCACAAAACAAGTGGGTGAGAGGGTACAGTCAAATGGACTGAAAATTTAGTATGTTGTACTTCATGACATCCTGATCAAAAGTCCTCATGGACAGAACGCCTGAAAATCAACACTTTTTTGAGATACGAAGTTGCAAAGGACTGAAATATTGCAGCACCTGCAAAAAGGCATGCTTACCTTGAAGACCGACTTGAAGACCGACTCGAGAATGACCTTGAAATATGACAAAGGCGAAAATCAAGGTCATGTCAAGGTCAAACGAAGATAAAACGATTATATAAATCCGAGAAAGTAGATGTATATGTTTTTGGGGTCGCTGAATCCAAATTCGGTGTTTACTTAATCCTTAAAGGTTAACTAAGGGTCATTTCAAGGTCATTTAAAATCAAAACGAAAAAACTGGTGTATTCTTAACCCCAATAGTCCAATATCATAAGAGTTCACCTAAATCATCCAAACATCAGCTGCTGTAATCATGCTACCGTCGGCATTAGCATGATGACCTTGATTTTCGCCTTTAAGTCATATTTCAAGGTCTTGGTCAAGGTGAATTTAATGATCGAGTGAAAATGTCTTCATAAATATCAATGTTGTAAAATAATAGTGTTAAACAACTCCTTGTACGATATAATACACTCAAGCATGCCTTTTGCAGGTGCTGCAATATTTCAGTCCTTTGCAACTTCGTATCTCAAAAAGTATTGATTTTCAGGCGTTCTGTCCATGAGGACTTTTGATCAGGATGTCATAAAGTACAACATACTAAATTTTATGTACCCCCTCACCCACTTGTTTTGTGCGGGGTCCTTTCGCATAATACATTTAACTATTTTACCTTTTGGCATTTATTATCTTCACAGTATTTTCAGTATTATCAAAACACCTCACATGAAACGATATTAACAATTTTACTACATACAATTATTACAAATACATATTTACAAAAAAAGGGTAGCTTTTTTAGAAATAATAATTAAATAAAAGTTGAAGATTCACCTTACTTTAAAATAACCCAAATAATTATAAACCTGATTATATGAATTATGATCATATGATGACGTATCCCCCTATACGTAAAAAAAAATGTCTAATAAACTGAAAATATTTAATAATCTATTTTAGGAAGTTGCAATATAATAATTGAAAACTGCATAAGAAAACAAGATCTAAAATTTAAATATCGTACACAAAAAACTACTTTCAATATATATTATAATTTGTCACACTTGAAACTACTTGTATATAACCTGTAGAGATAAGACTACATACCTACATTCAACTACAAATGTTAAGCAAAATAAGTTAAGCAAACACTTGTTTCGAGACCTTTCATCGAATCCGTTTCTTATATTAATGCAGTTTCTTTGTAACTTTTAAGACGGTCCTGTCCAATATATGTATATACCTAGCGCCCGCTTCTTAAGAGCAGTCTCGCAGCGAGGGGTCCGACTAACCAAACACAGGACCTAGTCGCTTTTTATTTGGAATCCTTTGTTTCTAGCCCGACTTACCGATGTTGAAAAAATCAACTCACGGTGTGTCCTATATACACGGTGTCAATTTGAAAACGAACAGCATTTAATATTGCCATTTAATAGTACCAAAATTTGGCGAAACACGCCAATTTACATATCAAGGGGGACAACTTTTTGAGGCATTTGTTGTCGTATTACTTTCAAGCCCCTAACCCCTGAAAAATTTAAATGGCAACCCCTATTTGTTTTGCCATATTTGAGTTTCTTGTACAATTCTAGATAAGTCCCATATTTATTTTTTGTCAAAATTGAGGTAGTTAACCTCATGAATGTGTGGACTGTATTTCTGATTTTTGTATTGGAAAATTTCTGATTTTTGTATTAGAATAATGCTTAATGCAGCATTATTCAAGAGATCGTTTTCATATAACTCTGCACATGTTTACAACAATATACCGGACAATTATAAGTCCTTGTCCTTAAATAGCTTTCGTAGGAAAGTTAAAAAGCATTTATTAAATAATCAATAAAGAGCGTTATGTAATTTTAGCTAACAGGAGTTTTTCGTTTATTTTAGTTTATTGTTATTTATTTATTTATTTATTGAGTACTTTATATACGATAGTGCATTTGAGTTTTGTTTGTTAATCTTACTACCGCATATTACTGTTTTTTATTATTATTTTATATTTAATTTTACTTTACTTTCATTTTTGGTCTACTTATATATGTAGCTATATATATTTTATTCTTTCTTTTCTTCCTGCTATATATTATATACCAGTTATAGCTATTTTGTTTATAGTAATCCACCATTTTGTTTTCTTTTATATTATTTAGTTAAAATAATGTATTATTATTAGGTATCCATTTGTACACAAAATATAAGGTTAAGTAGAGTAGCTTATAGGCTAAACTTCGCCTTAGTTAGTGTAAAATGTACATTATTGTACAATTAATGACAAGAAAATAAAGTCGATTTATTATTATTATTATTATTATTATTATTATAAAATGATGCACTTTTACAAAAAATTGTCAAGAATAAAAAGTTCTTAAAATCACTCAAAGAATGCACTGGAATTTTTGAGCAACTTTTTGGATTTTGAAAATAGTCAATTTTTGCAAAATTTTGAAAAATTGCTTAAACAAATTTGAAAGTCCAGTGCAGAAACAATCCAGTGCATTATTTGAGTGATTTTAAGAACTTTTCATTCTTGACAATTTTTTGTAAAAGTGCATCATTTTCCAATAAAAAAAATCAGAAATTAAATACATTCCACACATTCATGAGGTTAACAACCAATTTTTGACAAAAATTTTGTCAAAAAAGAAATATGGGACTTATCTAGAATTGTACAAGAAACTCAATTATGGCAAAAGAAATAGGGGTTGCCATTTAAAATTTTAGAGGTAGGTGCTCTGGGGTTAGGGTGTTGAAAGTAATACCACAACAAATACCTCAAAACTTGTCCCCCCTTGATATGTAAATTTACGTGTTTCGCCAAATTTTGATACATGTCATTAGTTTAGGCAATATTAAATGCTGTTCGTTTCCCAATTGACACCATCTTGTCCGTCAGCTCCGATAAGAAAGGGAAGCATTTACAAATATTTCGAAAAGAAAAAATAATTAGTAAGATTTAAATTGTCATAGATCTAAGTTTTGTTATAAAGTACAAATTGGCACAGTTTTTTTTAATCATTTTTTTATTCATATTTGTAAACTTTATACAGGATCGGAAGGTACTCTTAGATTTAAAACTATACAGGATTGGAAATTCTACATCGTTATACGACTAAGCGTTTCTGCGCATACGCTCCTCCCCTAAATGCTTTTGTTTGCTGTCCGTGTTATTTATACATATCGTTCGTCAATACAAACTGTGCAACATTAGGCTGGGCGCACACCGGTTAGTCAAGACAAGACAGCTTTAGACAAGCTTAGTCTCTGTTGTTTACGCTGATGTTAATGCAACACGCCGATTAGTTATTGCAGTGCCATTACATGTTTGATTTAAACATGGTGTGCGCCTAGGTTTGACTCCATACGTCACAGGCGGCTCGAGGCGTGGCCTATTCCCTTCCTCTCAAAATCTTTCAACTGTTAATCTACTATCTCAAAGTGAACATTTTGCATACCTGTATAGCGTTGAATACCTGTATAGTTTTGCAGAAAAAGAATTTCCCATTTTTCTATTAAATTTTTGTAGGACAGTTTACATACATATGTATGTGGTAAGTTAGGCGTTCTCGCGGTGTAATAGTTGAGAATTATATAGAGTTGTGTTATTTTATTATTCTTATTTATAAAATTAAACGAAAAAAATGTTAATAGTAAATTAGAAAAAAATATTTCGTAACATATAAAAATTCACTGACAAGCATTTTAACTAGGAATGGAAAGGTAACAACAAACGTCTTTTTTACGTTTATTATACCTATTTGCAACGTATAGAAACATGTGTTTCCTACATATGTATCTCTCCCAAGTTCTTAGATGATACTTTTTTTAATTAGTAATAAAATAACTTTCTTTGTTGTAACTTCTAACTGCGATTAGATTATCAGCAAGATACTGTGTTTTTTTCGACCTATAGTGCAACTGCACAATTTTCGAGGCCCCGAAAAGGGTGTTAGTTGCAAGATTTCATCATCAGCCTGTCACGCTGATTAAAATCTAATTCTTTTTGTGTAAACATCAATTTCATTGTTAATATTTATTGCAAAACCAGCTAATAAAATTATTGTTAAATACTCAATTGAAAGAAAAATAATTTTAGAAAGTAAAGTAAAAATATGTCGACGGATATGATTGCTTGTAATTGTCACATGTCAAAACATTATTAAAAGCTGAATAAACTCTCGTTAAAAGAAACGACATACAATACAATCTACAGGGTGTCCCAGAATGATACACATCAATTAAGAACTTATATTTTGATACCTATTACGTTTGGTATCTGTCTATGGATACTAAGCTTTTTTAAATACATATCTATTTTACACTCGAGAAAAGCGTAATTCTTAATTTTTATTAATAACACAGGCACACAAAAAAAAGTTGTCTGTCCGAGAGGTGCCACATGTATATTCCCATGTATTTTTGGCTGCTGAACACGATCCCGCCGTCAGATTTGCTCCATATCGTCCCAGATTTTTCCTAACCTCAAAAAAAGCATTAAAAACCCGGAAAATCGACAAATGAGCACAAACGATGTAAAAATCTGTTGGTCGGTGAAAATCATGCCCAGAATTATGAATTCCCATGTATTTTTGGAAGCTGAACACGATCCCACACCCAGATTTGCTCCATATAGTCACAGATCTTGCCTAACCTCAAAAAAAGCATCAAAATCGCACAAAATCGAGAAATAGCTTCTGATTATCTGTTGATTGATGAAAATCATCAAAAATTGGTCCGACACACGTTTGAGGAGAAACCCATAAGGGATCCCATATCCCAGTAACTTTACAATTAAAGCTTTTAAGCTCCAATAACCGCATACCTCCTACATTTAAACCCCCTGACCTTATAACATAAGCTGTCAAAACCCCGTGACCCCATAACTTGACATTTTAAACCCCCATAACCCCACAACCTCAACATTTAGACCCCCATCTACGCAAAAAATCAATTTTTCGAACCCGACAACCCTAAAATTAAAGCTCTTATGTCCCAATATCTCTATTGGAGAAATTAGAGAGTTATTATGGAAAGTTGACGTTATGAGGTTATGGGGATGTGAAAGTTCAAGTTATGGGGTCATGGGGATTAAAAACTTAGATTATATAGATATTGGGGCATAAGAGCTTTAGTTTTAGAGTTGTCGGGCTCGAAAAATTGATTTTTGCGTAGATGGGGGTCTAAAAGTTGAGGTTATGGGGTTGTAGGGGTTTAAAATTTCAAATTATAGGGTCACGAGGTATTGAAAGCATATGTTATAAGGCCAAGAGGGTTTAAAAGTTAGAGGTATGCGCTTATTGGAGCTTAATAGCTTTAATTATAAAGTTACTGGGATATGGGGTCCCTTATGGGGTGTCTCCTCCCCCTCTTTAAACATCAAACGTGTGTTGGACCAATTTTCCTTTAATTTACTGTCCAAAACCTGTAAAATAAAAAAATCACAATGATTGGAGTTTTCTGTGGGGAGTTATCTTATTTTGAGTAAAAATTTACCGTTTTCGCACACTGTGCGGCATCGTATTCAGCGGTCAAAAATACATGGGAATACATAATTCTGGGCATGATTTTCACCGACCAAAAGATTTTTACATCGTTTATATGCTCATTTCTCGATTTTCCGGGTTTTTTATGATTTTTTTTGAGGTTAGGAAAAATCTGGGACGATATGGAGCAAATCTGACAGCGGCCAAAAATACATGGGAATATACATGTGGCACCTCTCGGATAAAACTTTTTTTTTGTGCCTGTGTAATTTTTAAAAATTAAAAATATAAACGAAGAGTAAATTAATGATAAAAAAAGTGTTGGTCGTATTGGTATAGGGACCATTCGGTCCCTACACTATTTTACTCACATGTCGCATTTACATATATTTAATTCAGAATGTGAATTAGGAGCCCTTGAAGGCGCGTATACATATGTATGTAGGCATATAGACAAACTTTTACATTATTCGTTGTCGTACATTTCGTCAACCAAGTTCGCATCATCAGGGTGTTATTATCAGGGTGTCATTATTAATTATTAAAATTGAATTATAGCTAGCCGTTTTTTGTTCCAAGGAATGTGGAACCAAGGCAAAGGTTCCACTCTAATAACGAGAAAAAAACAGACACTGTTGCCTTCCTTTAATGTTACGTATGTACATATGTATGTATACATAATACTTATGTATGTACATACCTAATTTGATCGTAATTTAATACAGTCATTAGGAATAGCAGTTGTGTTTGTTTAGTCGCAACGCAGGAAACATCTGGAACCGGTGTAAAACCCCGTTCCTTTTGTCCGCCTGAGTCGAAATCAATTAGGGACGTCTTAATGCGGGCATAAAAAATTAAATTAAACGAAAGAAAAGCAGTTAAAAAAAAGTCCAGAGACGGTATCGGGTCATACCAGCATAAAAAGATGTTCGATGATGAATATGTGTTCTGCGTTCTGCAGCATAATGGTAATTATGAGTTATAAGAAGCATCTCCGGCCCCCGTCGGGGGAGCGAAGGGGTTGGGGGGTGCGACGAAATGAGAAACAACAGACGCAGAGACCATCGAGAGGCAGCGTACGGCCGTACGGCGTATAAACGAAACGAGCACATAGACCGGCGAGTGGCGCTTTCAAGTGCCTCCGTCTATGCCGCTGCGATGAGTCTTGGGTTTTAAGATACGCAGGCAATGAGGCGGCCCTCACACTACACGATTTACATGGATGCAGGGGCGTGTCGTGTGTTTTATAGACTGGGAAGCAGTGGACAAATCAAAAAAATTCGCATCCTTTCCTATACACGTCATTAAATCATTTTGTATGAAACTCGGAAGTCTTAAATCTATGGAATTTTCTACAAGGAATTTCAGTATGTCAAGCTAAGTCCATGTAATTTCCTTTGTTTGAAGAATTTCCAGACTGATTATGACTAGGGTTAGGAATGTTTGCCTTCTCACGTATTAAACTGCGTTAAACTATCCTGCCTTCCTGCACCGGGACGGCGTACTACTACGCATACGCGGGTCCTGGTGCCCTGGCAGGATCGGTCAGTGGCGTATGTATGGAGGGACAAGAAATACACGCGTATATCATTTATAAGGCGTTTAAAAATACGATTTATACTTCCAGTAAGTTTTCCGACAGTTTTATAGTGTCGACCAGGCGTTATGGCACACATTTCCGTACTCTTATGAAAGGGTTCATGCTCTCCAAGAAAAGACAACACGTTTGTAAACCATTTTAATAAGTACATCTAAATGTTTTTGATCTTGAAAATTATATGACTCATGACTATTATTCTCAGCTGATTATCTAAAACATGCTCTACTCTAATTTTACCAAAAGTGTTTCCATAATAATCGACTGCAAATGGATTTCACAAAATGGATGTATTTTTATTAATTTATGAAGATTATTTAAATCCGAAAATCTATAGTTGTTCTATATTTTTTTATTCCAAAACAGTAGGCATGGCTAACAAAACCCGTAACAAAGTAAAAGAGATTTTGTCGCTCGCACGACCATTTAACAATTCGCACAGATTATAATTTTCAAAGAAAAGTAGATACCCTGTATATAAATATTTCAATATACATATATACATAATAATTTATTAATTTACGCATGATACGTACTATTTACGCACTGATCAGATGTACAATTTGTACCCATCCACAAAGTTGAGACATCCTTTTTTATATATAAAAAAAAGAATCGTAATAATAGAGAATCGCATAAGGTACACATGTACCGCAGTAAAGGGATTTTTTTACACACAAAATGCATTTTTTACAACCGTTTTAAAAGTATGTACTACTTTTGCGCACAGTTTCTAAAATTTTATTTTTTTCGCACTAATGTGTAAAAATAGTAGTAAAGAAAATGACAATAAATGACAATAAAATTTACATAGGTACCTATATGGTAATATGAATATAAAACAAAAATAAAATGATGATAGTAGTGCCTAAAACAACTTTTTTCTACAACCGCACTTAAAGTACTACCTTCACGCATGCTTCACAGTTTCTAAAATTTTATTTTTACGCACTAGTGCGTAAAATAGGACAATAGAAGTTACATAAGGATTAAGCACTTACTTCTTACAAAAATACACAACCAAAGTCTATATATTATATTCTTATATTATATACTATATAATATACATATATTATTATGAGTATATAAACCATATTTATTATTAGGTAAAACAGACGGAATAACTAAAATATATTGTGTACGTTTGTTTCCGCATCTCCTTGCAATGGCGTATCCAGTATTTATCTTTGGGGGGAGGGGCTGGATCGCTGCAGAAAAAACAAAAAAGCCAAAAAAAAAGGTCAGTAGAGGCAACGGCGACCGAAATCCCCCGGGTAGGTATTTTGGTTTTTACTTGACCCTTTGGGGGGGGGGGGGCGATCGCTGCAGATGAAATAAAAAAAACCAAAAAAAAAAAAAAAAAAAAAGGTCAGTAGAAGCAACGGCGACCGAAAGCCCCCGAGTATTTTGGTTTTTACTTGACCCTCGCCCCCATCGCCCCCCTGGCCACGCCCTTGTCTTCTTGTATTTAAACAGTGCGCTAGTTTAACCTACTTGTATGCGGTAAGGAACGTTTAAAGAAAGGCAAAATAAATACAACAAAAAACGTTTTTGTGCGATTTATAAGTATAGTAAACATTACCGGCTAAAAAAAATCTATGTGGAAGGGAAGGCGGTGTGGAATGAGTCATGCAGATGGTCTGACTGCTTGAATACGGATTCGGCATGCTGCGGCATCTGGACGTACGGTTTCACACAGGGGGGGGCTTTAGAGGAGGAGCATATGCGCTGAAACCCTTTGTCGTATAAATATGTACACTGTATCGTCTGTCCGTAGTAGTGTAGCGTGACAGACGTCTGACTTATGTATGTAGTTGCGCAGGTACGGTCACCTTTAACCAGTAATCTGCGCCTATAAGAAAAAGGAAAGCCAAAAACCGACATCAGCGCGCGGCTCTCTAAACAGGCCAATCACTCAAGAGCCTCAAGTAGGTACCCGGTAAACTCGAACTCGGGAGCTGCAGGATTCGATTGGATTCAGATTTCAGTCGTTTGTCGCACGCCGAGGTGGTGTGTTGTTGTCTATTCATGAAAAACGTGGTCGACGTCGCGAAATGTCAAAATAAAATGTGAACGTGATGATGTTTGAAAAATGTTTTGGAATAGCGACGGGGTGGATCTGAAACGCTAAAGGAGTCGCGAGTGGAAATCAAGCGGGCATTGTTTAATTTCGAACGGGGGCCAGTTCTAAATTAAACATGATCAAGTGTTCGTACAACTTAATTTATTTATAATTACGCGTTTGTTTGATATAGCTGGCGCCTAGACACGGTTAGCATCAAACGTTTAAAAATAAACACTCCGAAAGGGTCCCAAATACGCGTACGTCCCGGTGTGCCGTGGAAAACAAGTGCCCGTCAGAGAGCGAAAACGAACAAAAATGCAATCGACGAACTGGGACAAAATGTACTCCTCCGTATATTATTTATCTGTGATATTGACGGTGATTTGTGCTACCGAAGAAGATTCCTTCAGTATAAACAAACCGTTGCTGAGATCTGCCAAGCCATGGCATTTTTCCATAGGTAATTTTAATTAGCAGTATTTACCACAAGTTTACATATATAGTACCTACCCACTGCACATCAAAATGTTAATTATTGGTTGCTGTAGAGAGGTGGTTGAACTTGCTGTTTGTCGAACACGCATCGATATGCATACTTGATTTTAACATTTTAAATTATGTATGTAGGTATTACATTCCTCGCCAAGTTACCACTAATAATAAATAATGTATGTACATATAATCCCCAGTTTACACATACGTATTTAACCGTAAAACTTCATTTTAAGACCTCTGCTTCTGCCACGACTTCGAAAAGTTAACAAGCCCATTCTATAGATACTTCTAAATATTAATTGAGCGTCATTACTAAGGTCCGAGAAAATACGCTATCACGCAGAGCTGGCATTATACGACTGTATCATAATTAAAACCGTATTTTAAACGAATATTTCTTGCCCCTGTGTACCAATGCACTGCCCGTGCGTAGAATGTTATCCCGAACGAAGTCTTCGCGAGAACCCGGGACGCCGTAATACACTTTTTCCGTAAGATGGCGAACTATTCTGCCTCTAGAGTCTCTACCTGCCGGCGGTGTAAACGGATCGACCGACGCATTGAAAACGATTGTTTGTCGCGAGTGACCAACTCGTTCGTGTACTGTATTTACATACTACCTGATTTTGTGTGAATTTCTGCAATAATGGCACAGTCGCTACCATTTGTGAACATACTTAAAAAAATGATGAACATTGTGAGGATTTTATAATAGAGGGATCACATATTTTATGTATTTCTTGCAATCGTCGATATATGTATATTTCGTGATCGCCGAGAGTGTAAAAGCCACTGGGATTCGAATATCTAAAAAAAATATACCTGGCACTGTTACAAAACATGAATTTTGGTTTGATTTGTGCACAATGTTTTGCGCATGTAGCCTTTCGTGGAACGTGGTTGACTACAGAAAGACTACTGGTCGTAGCAACGTACGCTCAAGCAATGAGGACAGTCGGTGTTTCTGAATGACACAAGCAATAAGTATGTACACATACATACATGTCATTTTCCGTCAAGAACATGACGGATTACGAGTCCGGCCCTGCGTTACAGCACACGTTCGGAACCTTAGGCGGCCCCTAGACGGTCAATAACATTGCACAATATTACGAATTGCGCAATATCATTGTATGACCCCTCTTCCACAAACGATCAATAATATTTTGCTCAATAATATTGACGGCTCACAAATGTCAATATTTTCGATAAAGCAGGACCTAGTGTTTAGTGTTGCACTGTTGGAAATATCTGACCAAGATTTGGCTGCAGCTGTCGTGTTGGTGCTTAAACTCAAAAAGCGAAAACGTCGTTGGTCCAAAGAATGGTTCAAAAAAAAGGCAAAAATATACTCACGAACATCTTCTAAGAGATTTGGCGTACACTGAGGTACTCTATTTCCATTTTAAATTGAAAATAGGTAGAAAAAAGCAAGGTTGTCAGATATATTTTCTAAAATTACTAAGCTCACTATACAAGTATAGAAAGCTAGTATAGAAAGCTAGTTTGGAAATATTTAAAAAGAAATACATAGATATAAATGTATTAGTTAGCATTAAAATAAAGCGTTTAAAATTGCTGCTGTTTAGAATGCAGGTGACACGGCGTCGAGGTTCGCGACACCATCTCGCATACGGTAAGCAGAGTTGCCTGGTTGCCATGGCAACCGCTGTAAACAACGCGCTCAACGAATGCAACGTTTTTTGACAACGCGCTCAGCGTATTACGTGTTCATTCCGGTGTTCATCATAAAATTATTCATTATTTTCGTACTGTTTACGACAAATTTGCGTTAAACGATTTATTTCTATGTATGAATCAAATACAACAATTCTTTCAAAAATCAGAAAAATCCAAACAGAATTTCCAATATTGAAATATACCTAAATTACAAAATTCATATTAGATTAAGAATAATTTTAAATGGTATAACCAACTGGAAATTGTACACGAAACGCCACTGCTTGTACTCTCATTTTAGGTTTTTGTACTTTCATATTCTCTTGTACAAAATGGTTTTATTCCATTTTGAAAATATCTACAAATTCATCTCCTCCAGGTATTAGGTATATTGGTTATCTCCATTATTTAATGAATACAGAATATTGCACCATTTTGTGTGCAAGTTGCAAATTACCAAGTGTGTAATCTTTAAATACCTACAGTAGATAATACAATCGTAGACCTACATACATACACATACATACATACATAATATGTATATTACACATATACTAACTTACCATAATTTAAATAAAACTTCGATAAAACTAGTACTGATTTATCTAAATCTTTGTTAAATTGTAGATAAGGCCGAAACATCTAAAAAAAGATAAAGCTATTGATTATATGATTCATTTATTTACTTGCTCGCGACTGCAAGTGTTATCGCTTATCCTTTCACTTATCACTTTTATTACAGACCATTAATTTAACATGTTGAGACTAGTAAAGAACGGCGGCTTCTTGACACAGGCGGTGTTGACAATATTTTTTTTATAATATCAAAAAATATAATTAAATATTCTCGAGGGTATTCTACTAGTTTGTAGGTAGTTGTAGAAATGTAGACGTCCACCAGAGCGTGTTCACCGCTATGAACTTTATGAAAAAGGTACCTAATTTTCAAATTAAGGTTAAAACTTTGAAACAGGCTGAATTATGTTAAAAAACAAACATAATTTAAGTACTTCGTACCTCGAATGCGACTGATTGAACGCAAGCGATCAGTAGATATGTTGGCCAATTTTATTTTTTTCTATAGCACTGATCGTTTTTGATCTTCGTGATTATTGAACCTAAATCGACCTAAATAGAAAGCACAATAGCAAAAAAACTTTAAATGACTCCTTCAAATTTTAAAGAAATCTGCCTGATCAGTAAATCTTGGTAACGGCTTGCAAGATATTTGTATTTTTTTTTCTGTTTTTTGTGCGAAATTCGTGAAAATCATGTACGTGTTGTGTCGTCCTCCGTCCATGCGAACTATTTTGAAATTGCACCTTTAACTTCAGTAGATGTGGAACGATCTTTTTCCCTCTACAACCATACTATATACAGGCCAAATCGCTCACGTTTAACGAGAATAAATGCAGAAAGGCTACTGGTCGTGGCAACGTACGCTCAAGCAATGAGGACAGTCGGTGTTTCTGAATGATACAAGCAATAGGTATGTACAGTCTATGATTAGGTTATTGTGAGTCTATTTTTGAAATTAGAAAATAGTTCTCCAGACAAAAGTTATAGAGTTTTGCATAAATTTTTATAACACGGTATGAGAAAAAACAATTGAACATCAGAAAGCATAAAACTAAACCAAAGTTGTGTTTTTTTTTTAAATGGAACACCCTATATATTATTGCAAATTCTGATTAATCGATTTTTTTCCCTGTTCAAAAATATATAACATGTTTATGTTTGCTTTGGCAGGTCGCGACATATTTCACTTAAAAATCAATAAAAAAACATTAAACTTTCCACAATTTGACAAGTTATTACGAGTTTATTATTAAAATTAGAAAAACGTTCTTCAGATAAAAGATATAGAGTTTTACATAAATTTTTATAACACGATATGAAAAAAAAACAATCGAACATCAGAAACCATAAAATTGAACCACAGTAATTTTTTTTAAAGGAACACCCTCTATATTATTGCATATATAGGGTATCGCAGCTACCATTGACGACTGGATCAGAAAAAAAAGAAGAACAACAAATAAAAAAGAAGAACAACTGTCATTTAAATAGGAAGCTATCATAACCATGTCATACACCCTAGGAAATTGCATCTTTACATATTGGCGATACATGTGTAGAAGAGAATAAGTTAAAAGACACCAGTAAGGACAGACAAAGACAGTTAGATGCCACATTGCTCCACGCTTGTGCACGAATTAGAAACGTATGAGACCTGCGCGTAATATATAGTGGAGAGGGGTAGTTGACACGGCCTATCGCCGAATTTGAGTGGAACCCAACTCAGTACTTTTTCGCAGCTATGGATGTGTACATCGACTTCGCTGTATGAAACGAAATTCTTACGTAATTCTGACTTTCACAATTATCCCATACACTTAAAAGAAGTGTACGAACATAATTGTATTTGTTTTCAAATTTTTGTATTCCTTAACTAACCGGTCTGCAAGAAAATAAAATTGAAGTTCTATAAAAAATAAAAAAATAAAAACATAAATCAACCCGGTTATAAGACGAAAGAAAGAAAAAATACCCATTGAATAAGTGGTTCAAAAATGTCGCCCCTTTGTGCTTCGCAAAAACCTAGTCTATCGTAAAACTCAGTTCTTACGCTTTCTAACTTCTAACACTTCAGGGGAAATATTATTTAGGACTTGTACAATTCTGGCCCGTAAATCATTTAAATTTCGTGGTCTTTCATGTTCGTGTCCGTAAACAGTTTGTTTTATTTGTTAAATATTTGTTGGCATTTAAGGAACCGTTTATAAAAAATGGCCCAACGATGGAATCGCCTAAAATACCAACCCAAACATTTAACTTCTCGGGATACTGCGTAGTGCGTACGCACAGGAATACTCAAGTGCTGATTTTCCGTAGACCAATAACGATATAATAATTCAATTCACAAGTGCGCATTATAATTTATGGGCGGGGCGTCCCGCCTACATATTTTATTGCTACCCTATCACGAAAGACAAGAAATAAAAGGCTCATAAAAGTTTTAAAATGACATATCGATATGAAAAATTCGAGTTATTAGAATTTGCAATAATATACAGGGTGTTCCATTTAAAAAAAAAACACTACCTTGATTAAGTTTTATGGTTTCCGATACTCAATTGTTTTTTCTCACATCGTTTTATAAAAATGAATGCAAAACTCTATAACTTTATAATTATAAAAAGTCTTTACTCCTGTCTTTTTGATCTCTCATATGTCATCTTCCGTCAATAACATGACGGATTACGAGTCCGGCTCTGCGTTACAGTACACGTTCGGAACCCTAGTTATAAAAGTAGTTTCCGATGTTTCGTCTAATTTATTGACTTCTTCGAGACAAAGTCGGAATAAAATAGGCGAAGCGTCCACAAAAGCATACTCAGTGTTTCATGATTGTGGGACCGCAAAAAAATTTTCACTACGTTGTACAAAGCTGTGAAGATCACAAAATAACGAGACGCAAAAACAATGCAGCGTTTTCCGTTGCGATGGCCTCGCATGCATGCTCCAGTGACTCCGCTTGCGTGTCTCGTGGGGTACCCACTTGTATATGGAACGGCCGACTTTAATTGAGGATAATGGGCGCCTGGCGCCACCGACGTCTACGGGACAGGGCCAACAGTCACTGTCGGTCTGTTTGAGGCGCAAGACTCCCGTACTATACCTACCTGTCGCGTTAGGACGGTTTGCGACAGTCGTTGTCACGGGGCGCCTTTTGGCGACGAAAAGGACGAACCCCCACGAGACAGGTAGAGACAGGGTGAGCGGTAATAAATCGCCCTTGTACTACGTTTCAAGATCATCAAGACTTTGTAGACGGATTACTTAAAAAACGCAGAGTTTAGGTTTGAGAAAATACGCCAGGCAATATAGCAGAAAAGTGCTCAGTTTTTAAAAAGAGTCCTGAATAAGGTTTCTCGGCGCGATATTTATGTAAAAAATAGTGGAAATGGATTGTGTATGTTTTGGATAAAATCGGTATGTAGGAACCTTCGTAAAAAAAATCGATAAAAGTGCCGGAAACCGGTTTTTTGCGGATTAAGGGACGAAAAATAATTTGTTTCGTAAAACAAAAAATAGCACGTTGTGGCGCTTGAAAAAATGAGTTTTTGGTGGTCAAAATCGGTTCAGAAGTTTTTGCAGAAAAAAATAAAAATGCCCATTTTTTGAAATCGAATTACAAGGGTTCTAATGGTCGCAGAAACTTCTGCCTCGGCACTCTCACTAAAAGGACTCAAATGACCTCAAAAAATTAAAAAAATATGTTCACTAAAAATAGTAAGAAAAAAAATTCCACTTATCGAAACTAGTAGTTTTTATATTTTTTAATTGTTTGAAGTCATTTGAGTCCTTTTAGTGCAAGAAAAATTGATTTTTCGCACTTTTGGGCATGATCCACCACTCAAAAAAATCTGAAAAAAAAGGTAGTAAAGGAAAAAATTTGAGGTAGTAAAAAACAGTTAAAAATATATCATATTAAAAATGTGAGCCTGAAGCTTTTTTTTTGTTTAAAAGATATGGGATTTTTAAAGTTTGAATAATTTTTTTAGAGGTCATAATGACCTTGAATGAGCTTGAAAAAAATTTTACATAAAATTAATCATATTTTCTGTACTCATGAATTTTTTTCAGATTTTTCAACAGTTAAAAACCGAGAAAAAAAAAATAAAACGTAAAAAAACAGGTTTTTTTTTCCATACCTAGCTGAGAGGAAAATTTTTTGGACCTAAATTTCGGTCTACCTTTCATAATTAGCCCTAAGAAACACTTTCATCATGCTAAGAAAATAAAAAAATGGGGGGCATTTCACCATACTTATTACTTATACGGTATTGATGACATATGATATTAATTTATAGACTTTTTTTTATAATTCATATGCAATCATATCAATACTGCTAGTTTTCTTATCCGATTGTTGGACTTAAAAAACAAAACCGGGATAAAAATATAACAACATAAATGGGATTAAAAAAACATTTAATAGAAACAAAAAAACGGTTATCGGTTAAACCGGTAGGTTTTTCCCATCCCTAATTCAGCGCATCAAAAACCTTCGTAAAAGTATAGGGGCTGGTGGGGTTCCTTCTACGGGGAAAACATAGATCTATATTGTACGTATTTCTTGCTATTAATTATTTAAATATATAACCTTGGATCTAACTACTACTAACTACCTAACTAACTACCTTTGAACTACAGTATCCCTGTGTAAGACATTGCTTAAAGGGTTATACCTATTTGAATTTATTTTTTTCGATTTTTTTATTGGCTTAAAGGACGTAAAAACAAACCAAAAATGATATCTAATAGCAACCATGGTCCAAAAATTTTTTTTAAATGACCCTTAGAGCTAAATTGACTGAATTAACTTCTGATGCTCTGAAACACCTTTGAAAGCTTGGCGCGTTTATATGTAGTAGCAGTTTAGAATCGCTCAGCTCAGTCGGTACTTTTATAAACGTTACTCACACTAAGTATAGATGGCGCTGGTACAGGTGTACTCAAATTTAATCGAGTGGTCAGTCTATACCTAACCTTTACATCTTTCAAAACGTTAAACGCGATTATCTCAAAACCATGTTTTTCAACACGGCCTTACAAATAACTTCTGCAGTTTTCATCCGATCGACTTAAAATTTTAACTGTAGCTTCTCAGATAGATTTTATAGAGAAGTACACACGATTTTTTTAAACGTTTAAATGTCATTTTTTTGTTAAAAAAGAAAAAAAGTTCAAATTCTCGTCAATTTGAACAAAAAATGATGTTTTTTTCATAATCGTGTGTACTTCTCTGCTAAATTTAATATAGAATATGAAAAAAAATTATCCTAGGTGCAAATGGAGTTTTATTTGTAAAACGCAGACCTAAAAAAAAGACATGCTGCTTCAGACGTCTGTAATGCCGTCATTTTGGAAGAAAAAAATGTGTATAAAAAAAATCGTTTTATACACCTTTTGATATGTTTAATAAACCCTGAAAATTCTATTTTGATTGTTCAATTGAATCATTAAAAGAAAATCCCAAAGAATGTTTAATTATAGACAATTCAAATCGGTGTAACCCCTTAATGTGATTGACTTCATTGCAGAACACTGCATAGAGCTCTGCTCCTATCTACATAACGTATTATTTCTGATTCTCGTATTAATGCTATGTACAGGGTATCCCATTTTGACGTCACCCCTCGGTCTCACCAATAATCTGGGTTATTTTTGAGCTGGAAAGAAAATTCAAACTTTGAAATTATGCAGGATTTTCCAAGGAATCAGAATTTGGCCTCACGATTGTTATATAGTATGTTGTTAAAAATATATTCTCAAAAAGATGACTTTGAAAATTAGTGGTCAAATTTTAGGGCAAAAATAACCCAAAATATCAGTGTTGAGATCTTGAATTGGGAGACCCCGTACTCTCAAAACAATGATCGTTCAACTTGCTGCGAATAAACGGGAATGAAGCACTCGATACATATGTATACTAAACGACATATAGAAAAACAAAACCTCAAACTTTTGTTAATTACTAACGTTGTCAAGAGTTTACGCTATCTCTATAAGAATTTAATTAGGTAGATAAATTTACGTAATCGATGTCGAAATCTCTATAAAAATACCTGAGGAATTTAAACAGGTTACGGTTTCTTCAGTAGATAATGCTTGTATGCAGGCAATGAATGTACTTTTCTGTGATAAATATACATACCTCGATACATGTGTACGTACGTGCATACATAGTATGACGAAAGCAGAAATAATTGAAACAATCTTATAATGACATAAATCACATTCGCACTGTGGGCGTTGTTTGAAAACTAATTACCTATATTTTTGTGAAGTTGGCAACTCTAAATGTGAATTTTGAAACTTCATTTTCAAGTATTTACTAGGATAGCTTTCTGGGACTCCTGATGCCAAGAATTTCCGGGAAAAGTTTTGTTCCCGATCCAGGCAAATTGCAGTCGGAAATTCCCAAAAGTTGAGAACAGAAACTGGAATATACTTTTGCAAAAATAACTACTGATGAATTTAACGAAAAAAGTCCGTCGAATTATGGGATTCCTCAAAGGTGATGTAAAACAAAATTCTTCCGTGAATGAACCTTATGTTTAGACATCAGAACCAAGTGGATTAGTATGGAAGCCATAAAATGCATCGTTAAATTTGAATTTAAGTCCATATATATATTTTAAAGGATGTCCCATAATTCACGCAAGATTTTGAATTTACCACCATTTGTACAAAAAAGTTTTGGCACCAAAAAAAGAGGCCAGTTTGGCAGCGAACAGTTTAGGGTTAATGCAAATGGAGCACTACACGAAAGAACAACGCGTTTTCATTGTTGAATATTATTTCAAAAATAATGAAAGTTTGGCTGCTACAGTTCGCAAATTTCGTACAAAATATGGTCGGAATATTGATTTAACTTCAACTCTGAAGAGAGTAATTGAAAAATTTAGGGATACTGTAACAATTGGGGACGCTAAACACACTGGCCGTCCAATAACAAGTCGTTCAAATGATGATATCGAAGCACCGGCGAAGAATTGCAAAAAAGAAGCTCTCTACAACATGTACTGACTAAAGGTCTGCGTCTCCATGCTTACAAAAAGTTCAATTGATACAAGAACTCCAGCATAATGACCATGCACAGCGAAGAGAGTTCGTTGAATGGATTATTGAACAAGTGAATGCTGATTTTTCGAGCAAAATCATCCTAAGCGATGAAGCTCATTTTCACCTCGATGACATGTGATTGTCGAAAAACAAATGCATCCACAACGTGTCACTGTTTGGTGTAGATTTTGCGCTGGAGGTGTCATTGGACTAGCTTCTTCGAAAATGAAGCTAGTTAAGCAGTTACTGTTACCGGTGCTCGATATCGCTATATGATAACCGAGTTATTTCTGCCTAAATTAGATGAAATTGGTGTGGACGACATGTGGTTTCAACAAGACGGTGCGACATGCCATACAGCCCGTGAAACAATCCAATTACTGCATGAGACATTTCCTGGTCGTGTACTCTCTCGTTTCGGTGATCAGAATCGAGTGTGGTCTAGATCATGTGATTTAACTCCATTGGATTTCTTTCTGTGGGATTATTTGAAGTCAAAGGTCTATGTCAACAAGCCCCCATCCACCCGTGCATTGAAGGATATTCAACGCTACATCAACGAAATTCAGCCACATTTATACAAAATAGCCATGGAAAATTTCGACAAAAGAATGCGTATATGCCAGCAGAGTCGTGGAGGTCATTTGCCCGATATACTGTTCCATACATAACCCTATCATTTATATATTTTGGTTCAGTAAAAAACAAAATACAATTGAAAAAAAACTGTGGTTTCTATTTAATTCAAATCTTACGTAAATTTTGGGACACCCTTTATTAGATTCCCAGGTCCCGGGAAATCCCATGAATTACATGTTTCAATCCTGGATTTAAAAAAAAAACGGGAAATGAGTAACCCTAGTATTTACTCACATTATTTAAGCACGGGTGCACACTGGATGCGGAAACGTGAGGATTATTTTAGACGCGCGAAAATATACGCATGTGTGCGCACGAATCAACCCGCCAGCACTGTGAGAGCTTTTACTAGGTCCAAAATTTAAGCATGACAGATTTTTAAAAAATGACTGTTTTGGAAAACGAAAGGCACATGAATTTCGAGCTATTTTCGAGCTCTTCAATGCTATTTTCGAGCTGTCTGTAACATACATGCAAATTGGAAAATTAATTTTTGTCATAGATTTTATTACATCTGACAAATTACACAAATATATTACATCTGACGTTGTGAAATCGATTCTCTAGAAAAAATAAAACAAAACGGAAGGCACCGGAATTTCGAGCTATTTTCGAGCTCTTGAATGCGATTTTCGAGCGTTCTCTAACTCTTACCATGTTCCAGAAAATCTAGGAAAACTAATTTTTCGTGCTAGAATTACACCTCATTAAGAAAACTATGCCCTGCAGAAGAAAATAAAAGGTACACGAATTTCGAGCTATTTTAGAGCTCTTCAATACAATTTTCAAACTCTCTATAGCTCTTATCATTTCCCGGAAAATTCGGAAAAACTAATTTTTTTGTATAATGATGTGTTTGCATTTTTTAAACTATTACCTCAAGAAGAAAAAAATATATTACAGGAATTTCGAGCTATTTTCGAGCTCTTCAATGCGATTTTCAGACCCCCTCTAGCTCGCGCCGTTTCCCGGAAATCCAGAAAAACTGATTTTTCGTGCTAGAATTACACCTCAATTTGAAAACTATGCCCTGCAGAAGAAAATAAAAGGTACACGAATTTCGAGCTATTTTAGAGATCTTCAATACAATTTTCAAACTCTCTATAGCTCTTATCATTTCCCGGAAAATTCGGAAAAAATTATTTTTAGTATAATGATGTGTTTGCATTTTTGAAACTATGACCTTTTGAAAGTCCTGTAATTTTTGTTTCCTTCTGGAGGTCATGGTTTCAAATTGAGGTGTAATCGTAGCAAGAAAAATCAGTTTTCTCTGATTTTCCGGGAAACGGTGTGAGCTAGAGGGGATCTGAAAATTGCATTGCACAGCTCTAAAATAGCTCGGAATTCCTGTAATATTTGTTTTCTTCTTGAGGTCATATTTTCAGACACCATTATACTAAAAATCAGTTTTTCCGAATTTTCCGGGAAATGATAAGAGCTATAGAGAGTTTGAAAATTGCATTGGAGCTCGAAAATAGCTCGAAATTCGTGTACCTTTTATTTTCTTCTGCAGGGCATAGTTTTCAAATTGAGGTGTAATTCTAGCACGAAAAATCAGTTTTCCTGGATTTTCTGGAAAATGGTAACAGCTAGAGAAAGCTCGAAAATCGCATTGAAGAGCTCGAATATAGCTCGAAATTCCTGTGCCTTTCGTTTTCCAAAACAGTCATTTTTTAAAAATCTGTCCGGCTTAAATTTCGGACCTGCTTTTACTTACTAATGTACAAGAGTATGTTGGAATCATTACAATCATTAGTGCGTTTTGGCGCTGTAACGGACATTCGCACGTTTCTGCATCCAGTGTGAGTGAGTCCGAGCTAATGGTTTCCATAAATGTATTATTTCACCATATTTCTCTTGTCCAGTTTGTACAATAATTTATTTCGACAAACGACTTAATAGTCAGCACGTTAAATACACAAACACGGAGTAGCAATTAATTATAATTATATTTAAATATAAAAACGGTTTACAAGTTTGGAATGCCGTTTCAATGCAAAAAGTCCTTATATATGGCCATCGTCCCACGAATCGTTCACACATTTCGTTCTAGCAAACAGTTCCCATGGGTACCTGTCTAATAATAATACTTCATTATATTCACCTTTATCTCCAGCGTGATTAGTTTTTTCTGTACATGCAATTTAATTCTAACTTTTAATGACTTTCTCTTTTACCCGTTATATTAATTGCTTAATTATAAAATTCAGCAATATATCACACGAAATGGACTTTTGAACATTTAATGAAGGTGACAATTACATTTTAGCAGCTATTCGTATACAGGGCGGTACCAGAACCAACTAAATCCGATAAATAAATAGGTACTTTAAATTTTTAAATGAAACACCCTGTATATTTTTCTATAATTTGACACCCTGTATATTTTTTCTATAATTTCTAGTTTCTATGGTTTGAATTTACGAGTTATTCTGAATAAAAAGGAGTCAAAAGAATAATTTTTTAATCGGAAATTTTTGTCAAAATTTCAGTTTTTAATATCTGGTGTGCTGTGGATGGAGCAAAACAACATCAAAGCTTTCTAATTTCAAAAAAAAATGTTGATAATCGATTTTCATTAAAATGGAATATTAGGAGCAATTTTTTTAATTTCAGTCGTTAACTACACGAGAGTTCAAAGTCATAATTTTTGTTCAAATGGATATACCTACATCTGGTACATTGTCCGTTACGGCCCGGTACTTCTACTACTGACTACTGGTTAGAATAATTAAACGTTCAATTAGCGGTGTAATATTTATTTTGTTGTAACCATTCCATACAACGTTTTTCTATTTGTTATTTTGTACTTGGTCCGGTTTTCAAGAATTATTTAGATTGAAAATTGTAATTTTTTTGACTATGAGACTTACACTACAGTGGCGACTGGTGGAGTTTGAAATTCTCGTATTTTGAAAAGGAATATGATACCCACATAATATTTTAGAGTAGTGCAATAAAAAAAACTAAAAGGGGAGAATAAAAAAACAAAAAAACTTTTTTTTGTAATTGGACTCGTTTTTATTTTTTATTTCGGTATATGTTTTCGGTATATTTTTTAAATTACTAAGTGAATATAAAAACTTTATATGATGTGGGTCCCATGCCCCTTTATAAAAATACGAGGGATTTCAAATTCCACCAGCCGCTACTGCTACACTATAAGAAAACGTACTGTTCACATTGAGCAATGAAACGATAACGAATTTGTTTATCGTTTCTGGTTCCAAAAAAATGTCTATATTGAATATATTTATTAAATGAGAAAAAATTAAAAAAATATCTTTTATTTGTTTCATCCATTTTGCTGAACAACAAAAAACTTATATAAATTTATCTTTTAATATCGAGAAATAAATTTCCTCTGTTTACATTCTAGGGTGAGTACAATTTTGATTATCTTATAATTTTCTTCGCCTTTATAAATAAGATGCATCAAACCATTTTCAAATTTCCATCGGCAATGGTTTTTAAATCACATTTTTTGAGGTTAAAATCGTCTTGTCAATTGCCAGTACAATTTAAACCACGTCAGATTTATTATCAGATGGTTAGCTAATCGCGCCGTTATTTTTTTGTAAAAATACACACATGCTGTTGACTGCTGGTTAATTTATTAACCAATTAACTATTAAAAAAAAACTACGTTTTCCACGAAACACCGAACTACTATACTTTTCTCGACGCGCGTTATGCCAACTAAGTTGGCATCTTCAGGAGAAGATTAAAACTCAGTTTTAATCTTTACAGTTCAAAGTCCAGTTTTTTGTTTCTACGCCGAAGGTTCAAGTACCCACTCCACGGTAATTATCTATTAATTAATTAACTAACTAACTATGAATTAATTAACTAAATTAAATAAGTATTAACAATTAACTATTAATTAATTAACTAACATTCTGTGCTTAAATAAACCCATGATTACTTAACCATATGAATAACCAGTCGCAAAAAGTACTGGGCCTATGCCTTTAAAATCTTTGAAACCTTATTACGTTTTCTACCTTCGAAAAGTGAAATTTTCAATCACTATGCACCCGGGGTATTCATATTCATATCTGAAAAACAATTAATTAAACGACCCTGAAATAAAAATTGCTCCCGGTTTTGCAGTCAATGATAATCGATTCTTGATGATCAAGATTAAGATCTCAATGATAATATTTTTCTGATGAAATTAGAATTCTTTGATGGTTTTCTACTCCATCCGTAGCATTCTAGTTTTAAAATGAATTATTGAATTTTGAGAAAAATATCTAATAAAAAATGTATTGTTCCGATGTTTTCTTATACAGAATGACTTGTAAATTAAAATTATAGAAAAATACACAAGGTGTCTGTTTAAGATCCAATTTATTTCTCAGACAACAGTTGGCTACGGGAAAGGTGGAAAATCCTAAGACTCCAAATTGCGAATAGTGAAAATCCTAAACGCATTTCTCTTTCATTTCATTTTGTTTGAAAAGTTACCTATCACGTGTTCCTATCTTCGTTAGACCCACGATAGTGCTTTAGTTATGTACAGACAGTAACCAACTCGCGAAAATCCTATTGAATAAAAATCGAAAAGAAGTTTTTTATATACTTAGAGTGTTTTAACGACTTGTTAATATGCAGCAATATTGAAAATGTGAAAGAATGTCTAACTTTTTTAGTTCAGACTGTCTAAAAAAATTTAGCCCAAAAATCGACCACGCTCTAAAAGAGCCTCCTTTCTATCTTATAAAACGAGTCATAAATTGTGTTCCGTGTTTATACACCTTTATCTACGGTCCTTCATCCTTAAAAGCCTCCATTATTTCAGTTACCTGGGCTGAGTGCTTTACCTTGTCGGAGATAGTGCGCTTTTTTTGACCTTATCTGCCTCCTCTGCTGCATCCGGACCGAGGTTCGGTTTATCTCGCCGCATACCGGCTCTGCAACCGCATTATGCACTTTGGGGACTCGGCTCCATGCACCGGCCCTCGTCAATTTTATGGTATCGGTCTCGATAAAATTTAGTAAGCCCTCCATAATTAGGAAGAAACGATAACAATAATGGCCTAAATGATACTAAAAAACTTAGAGAATGTTGTGGCCAGGATATTTGTAGATACAAAGTGTAGCTACAGCCCTTTAACTACTGATGGAGGATGCTTTCAAGTCTAGTAAAATTTCCATGTTTAACGATATTTTTGTACTTTTATTTTTTCATTTGTGGTCAAGGCCACAAATAGAGAGATTTTCTTAATTTAATTTTTGCTTATTCTATAACATTAGTGCTATCAGGCACGAATTAGTAAGTTAACGTAGGGTTGTGTTGTTAATAAATAGAATCTTTAATTCAAAATTTTTCTGTGCGTTTTCATCCAAGTTGGACTTTTGTAATATTAAAAAAAAATATGGAGACCAGAGGGATCAATCTAAAAAAAATACCTGTTTAATACCGATTCTAAAATGGTGTAGTACAAACTTGAATAAAATTGCGTTTGGATAGAATAGCTCCTTTTCAGTTTTAATAGCAATATAAATATTTGAAAAAAAAAAATAGCGTACGTTATACCATTTTAGAATCAGTATTAGATAGTTAATTTTTGAGAAAGTTGGCCATTTTGGTCTCCATATCATTTTAGGATACTACAACGGCTCAAACTTGGATGAAAACTCCAAGGGAAAAATTAAGTTTTTAATTTAATATTTTTGTATTAACAGAACAACCCTACCTAGACTAACTTTCTAATGCATGCCTGATAGCGCCACTATTAAAGAATATTATGCAAAAATTAAACTAAAAAAATACCTTTATCTGTGGCCTTGACGGTCATAATAGAGACAAAGATACCAACTTTTTTAATAAAAAGTCCAAACATCTCGAAAACCGTGGTACTTTTACTAGAAATGGTCTTGAGATCCCCCTAACAGCAGTTAGTGACTTAGTGTGACAAAATAGTCACTTGCAGCGTAATTGGAAACCGGATATGACAACATACACATACTTTTATAATACTTTTTATACAGGATGTTTCGTAAGTATCTGAAAAATGGAAGGAGATATTTCCTCAAATGATTTCATGAAACAAGGTTACATAAAGTTTTTTCCCAAGTGGCTTAGTTCTTGAAATACACAACGTTTGAGTTTTTTTTTTTAGGTTTTGAAAATCTCTGGAGCAGAAATTTTCTTTAGTCTGCTCAAAAAAGTTTGCTAAATTAAATTAAATTTAAATTGATGTCACTTACACATCGTCATACAAGGCATGGTAAATGTTTTGGCTGTTATTATTATGTTTTTTTTTTTCAGAACTATCAGGGGCTTGGATATTATGGGTAGTTGCTTAATAATATAAACACTGCATAAGTAACAAACAAATACTTATTGAAAATACTGTTGTTATAACTATTTTTAACAGAGGTATTTCGGATAAAACAAGCTCATTTCAGAGGCCTCTACAATTTTGTTAAAATTTTACATTGTTATTAATTTTGCTTAGTGCGATTATTATAAAAATGACGTTTTCGTCCTAAATCACTACCTAAAAAAAATTGAAGACGATTTTTGTTGAGGATTGAATATTTTGTATTAAAAAAAGGTAACCCCAGAGATTAAAAAAAAACTTTAAAAAAAGAAAATAAAACAAAAAAATAAAACTTTAACGCTCTGTATCTCAGAAACTCAGCCATTTAAGAAAAAACTTTAAGCTCTTTACGAAATCACTCGAGGAATATCTCGTTCATTTTTTCAGATTACTTAGGAAATACCCTGTATATCTACTCTTTAATATTATCCCGCACTAAAATACGACTAAGAATTTTCGAAAAGTTAGTTTTGGAAAATTGAGAATATATTTTTTAAAACAATAACAATATCTTAATAACAAATATAATAATTCCAATTCCAAATTCAAATTTCTTGGAAAACTTCAGCGTCAAAATATTCTTTGCAGCTCGACAATAACCCAAAATACCGGCAGTGAGAGGTTGAATTGGGACACCCTGTACATGTATCTATAAATAAACTTCGTAATCTGTGTTCCCATACGCGATCCTATTAGGCGTTACGAAACATCGAGCTTCAGATCGGATTCCAGAGATCGACATTGAATTATATTCTAAATAGGTGTTCATCTCGATTCCTCACTTTCTACGTATTTGCATAACGAGTTTTTTAATTAATTTCGTGAACGCCGGCAACTATTTATTGCGATATTAACAAAATAAATTTTACGCCATAGCGTCTTCAGAATGTGGGAACAGGGCCTGCCCGTCACCCCGACAGAAATAAATAAATGTTTAATTAACCAACCATGATATCGACAACTAATTAATTTTAAAACATGTCTAAATTATGCTGCTATAACCGCTAAAAATCCATCTGAATTATGATGACAATCTCGATAGACGCCTTTTATGGAATGTTTTATGGAAATGCGATGAGAAACATTAACAGATTTCTGTTAAAACGCTGCTATTACAACTCATTACTTCTTCATCGAGTTTATTGTTATTCTACCTATCACTTTTCTGTAGGTACTAAATCGCGTGTATCGCTGATGTCTGGTATTTATTGGTTGGTCTTATCTGTTGAAAAATTGTACACAGAAAATATAATGTACTAATAAGTATGTATACTTACAGGAATGTAAAATGGAAAATACCTAATGCAGGAATTAATATTAATCAGGAACATGTGATGAATTCTGAAAAGTAACAATACTAACTTTAGTTATTTATTCGTAAATAAATATGTATAAACAATTTCGAATATGTTGGTGTCTCATGTGAAAGTACAATTAAAGATCTAGGCCTCTTCTATTTAGCAATACATAAATATCACTACTCAAAATGCTTTCCATTCATGTCCCTGCAGATTTACAAACTATTTCTCAAATTATTAGATTAATAATCATGCAGCTTTTCACATTTATATGTATTTACCAGATGTATTTTGTCGATAAATCTTTGTCGAATAATATTTGTCATCGTATATTTCTGTATTAATGATGTTCTTTAGGTACCTCCAAAAATATGTCCACCACAGTTAAGTCAGGACTACTTAACTTAACCAGGAAGAGGTTTTTCCTAATATAAGATGGGAAACCATGGAAAGAAAATAATAATGAAGTACGAAGTAAATGAAAATCTCACAAAGTCCACAAGATATATTTCAGATTTATTCGATGTACCAAAAACAACAGTACAAATCATTTTACTCGAGAATCATTTTCATCCGTACAAACCTATTAGTTTAAGGTTTGAATGAAAATTATATTAGAAGAGGAAAATTTGGACCAAATTTAACCGGATCGACCAAAGTGCAATTTTCTTGTTACAACATGCACTTTTATGGAAAAATAGTGGCAGACACCGCTGACTGGCAGTATGACGTTAATTCGCAATCCAGCATGGCAATGTCTGCCAGCAGTATATATAACATATTTGGCAGGTGACAGAAATTTTTTTTCAATTTTTACCCGTTTTATACTATTTTACAGCAGTTTTCGAGAAATTCTTCCATGCTGGATTGCGAATATATAAATGTGGTATGAGAAAAAATGCTCCACATCGACTCGGGAGCTTATTTACCACACGGCATAAAGTTAGGATTCATAGAGTTTTTGACGCGCCATATCCTAGACTATATTATTGTTCAGGGTGTGAATGAAAATTATTTTGGAAGGAGAATAAAATTTTTGGAATGGTATAAACAAAAGTGTTGAGGAAATCCTGATTTTTCCTTAAAAAGTGTTGTGGACAGGGGAAACTAGGTCAAGTTTTAATAGAATAAACATTTTTTTTACATTTTTCATGTCCTACCCCCCCCCCCCCTCCCAAATGAAAATTATTAAAAATAGGCTGCGTACGACGATGACGCAAAAACGTCTAGCATATATGTTGTCCAGTGTTCAGAATAGAGAGTGATTTCTTCGAGAAAGGTTGGTTGCAAACGTCGAGTGAGGCTTCGAGAAATGGACTTATTATTTTATGACTTATTAAACGGCTCATTAATGATTTTGCCTCTAAAAGAGCACGTAAAGTGTCTTTCACTTAAATATAGTAAGCTTATCAACTGTTCCCCGCTCATCACTCGTCGGAAAGTAATAACGATTTTTAGGGGAATTACAAAAAATAGTATGTATCTTAATAGTGGAAATTTGTTTTTTTAAAGTAGAAATAAAATTATCGATGGATATTTATTGATTGAAAGGACCTTCACTTTCTTCATTGCCCCGGGCCCCGACACCCCTACATCTGGCCCTGATCAAAGGAATTAAAAATATATCTCTTCACATTCAGTTTAGAAGTCATTCTGGTTGTCTCCGTGAATTTCCCTCAAAAAAGTAACCAAGGTTCGCGAGAACGGCATCTTTCTAATAAATAACCAAGTAAATTTCTTGTGATAACTAGAGTTCGTGCGAGCGCGGAGTGTAACAGGACCGTAGTCAGTTTACGAATGAAAATGTTAATATGCTCACAGAAACTATGTCGCATCATCGTACATTATTAAATATAATTAGTTATTACCAAGCGCGAATGTCAAGGGCCGACACTGTGCATGTCCTGCCCTTGACTCGTTGACCTTTACAGCTCACAGCTGGCTTGCAACAACTCGCTGACTTTATTATTATATTAATTCCAACTCTTTTTAAATAACTTTAATATTATTAGAAATAAATCTTTTTTTTTCATTATAAATTCTTCGGATAAAACTAAAGTAACAAGTCATCTGATCCAAGATGAACAAGAAGAAAAAGTAACAAGAAATCCATGCCTCGTCCAGCGCCGACGATCTTAATTTATATAGGTATTTTATCCTTGACTTAACCGTATTATTTGGTAAAAATAGTACACTCGAACCCCTCTTATTTCACCTTCGCTTAATTCACATCCTCTGTTATTTCACCACGTTTCCCCCTATTAGGTCGCGAAACCGTCCCGGTTAAGTCGCCGCCTGTAAAAGTTTTAGAACTACGTTTGGAAATTGGATTCTCGCATGAATATGTACAATTTTTATTGAAAAAAAATGATTGTGTAATACATTTATTGATTTAAAATAGGTTAGGTGTCTTTTAAAAATATTTAATCTTTAAAATATTCATTCAAGTGGAAAATTGAACTTTGTCATACACGACTGGGTATACGTACATTGATTTTTCGTTCAGTTGGCTCATATTTCTTTTTGCAGTTATAACACAAAAAAGTTGAGGTTATAATCGCGACTTAAGAGAGGCAAAATTTCGCGACTTAAGCGAGGTAATTATGCACGGATTTGGCGACTTAAGAGGGGTTCGAGTGTACTATGTTGCTACATAATTTATGTAAACATATTAATATTTTCATTCATTATCTGACTACGGTCCTGTTACACTCCGCGCTCGCACGAACTCTAGTAATAATCGAGAACGTCGAAAATGGGACACCCCGTACAGTAATTTTGCGCAGGTTTAAACATGTATCGAAAATTCCTTGTCTATTCAGCGACCACAGGCAGGCGGCAAAAGACGTTCGCCGTCGGTCGAGGCAGGCCTTGCGTACCCTATAATTTCGCGGCTGGAAGGGCCCTGTCCGTCGTTATGCGCCATGCCATTATTTACCTGGTCCCGCCGAGGCCGCGGCCGGCTGCCTTCGAGGGTTGCTCGTTAAACGCAATTAGAACCGGAGAAGAACCGTAATTACTTAATAACAACGCGTCGCCCGGCCATTTTCGATCGCATTTTTTGCTTTTATCCTATGCAATCCTTGCTGAGGATTTCTGGGAGAAAAAACGTGGTAAATGTTATGATTAGAGAGCGGAATCTCACCCGAGGACAGGGTCGGATTCAGATTTGTCATTCTGAAATACTCGGAGATTCCTTAGCTGCACTTCTCAATCGTCTCATAATTATCTGTGTAATGTCGTGTAAATATAATGCAATTCAAAGTTGAGTTTTTGAATACATATGTCACTGAAATTAAAAAAAAAACTTGCTTCATACCGGTTAACAAATGAGCGGACACCAAAACTGTAAAACTACTATAAAATCCTCGATAAAATCATAAAAACCGTCAGGTAACTATTTACATTCCATCAAACTAACTTAACATTGTTTTGTGAGAAACCCTACTTGCCAAAAAAAAATCCTATGTATTAAGTAGGTCTAATCAGGTCGTCTGTGAATAATCGTTAGAGTGGGGCATTGTCTCTGTGTCGCATAGGCGTAAGCTTCCATCAATAATAGCTTTGCACAATTTTAACTGAAATTTGATAATTATTTACAACGAATAACACGTATCATACAACAAAACGCATGCTCTCGCTTCCAAAACTGACAAAACGATGAACGATTTTTAAACACGATCCGTCTTGCCTGCGAAAAGCCAGGACAAATATCTCACTCAAAAAATGTACTTATCTACTAATCATTAATCCATCAAAAGTTCAGTTTAGAACTCATGAAAGGTGCCTACTCCTTTCGATTTCATTGAATCGAGTAATAACCGTAAAATTCCGAATTAATCTAGATACTTTATAATGTATCTACTTTAATATCAATATTTTTTGTTCTGCGAGTACCTACATATGTATACCGGTTGCGCCATTTAACTTGAGACAGCCATATATAGAGACATCCAAAAAAAACGTCATCAACTCTGGCTATGAACGAGAGATAGAAATTAACAAACAATAAAATAAACAATGTCTATCATATGATGTGACAGTCTTGACAAGTAAATAAGGTTATAAATTCGATTAAGAATAGAAATACGTCTTTTTTTCTCGGCCAACTTTGATGAAGTTTTTTTTTTGGATGTCTCTATATCTTAAAAAAGTGTGCATCAAAACGTTTCCAATAAAAGTTGTTTGATCTTAGAAGAGTAACAAAATAGTCATACGACCTTTGACCCTTAACAACTTACTATTATATTAATTATCTATATCATTGTTTTTTTTAATATTTTTTTTAACACCATTTACAGTTCCAGCGGCAGTAGTGGTAGAACCACGCGTACCTATACATATATGTATCTTCTGGAGGACTATTCCGCCGCTGTGGAAAATCTTTGACCAACATTGTTAAAATTTTAATATAATATCATAAATATCACCATGTGTGATAAATCGGGTGAAATTGGGTCAATTGGATTGGTTATTTGTCAGTGATTAATCGGTTAATATCTAGTGAAGTTCACATCTGATGAAAATATAGTTCAGATAAAAAATACTCCCATTTTTTTCTGTAGATTAGGTTCACTATAGAAAATTATTGGATTCGATTAAAAAAAAGTTGACCTTCAGATGACTGAAAACTCTGTCAAGGTCAAAGTCGTATGATCATTTTATTGCTCCTCTAAGATCAAACAACTTTTATCCAAAATATTTTGTTTTTGTTAAACAATAATTTGTTTGCATAGTTTTCGAGATACGTCTCATGGTAAATAGCACACTCGGTATATTGCGATCCATCACAGGTGTATTTAACATACATATGTATATTGGTCTTTTATATTGAAATAATTCAAATAAAAAACTTCATTCAGAGAAATTAATAGCTTGACAGTAAATAGATAGTTGTTTTGATGTTAATGATGATACCAAGAAGACTAGAACTAAGGAGACCGAACTCGTTCGGTATCTAGGGATCAAATCTGTCCGCCTCCAAGAGGCGCTGTAAACAGTAATGTACTCGAGTCACGTGATGAGCAGCGGCCAGCGGTTCCACATGTGAATGTTTATCATAGAAAACCATGGTATGGTTTTATATGACGTTTATCATGAAACTGTCAAAGCGGGTGCTTACATGCCGTTTGGCTTTAACAAAAATATATACAAAAATAAATATGGTTCAAAAGTGCTGTGTTGCATTGTGTGATTTAAGAAGCGGTCCGAATAACCGGACATTATTTCAAATTACTGATGTATGTATGAAACGAAATATTTTCCTTTGTTGTATTGTTAACGTTGAAGCACGTAACATGAAATATTTTGAGTACATTTTCATATTGATCATTGCGAAAATTTGTAATTGCAAAGACATTACTTGTGTAGATTCAATATAATATTCAACAAAAACTAATTAACGAAAAATATCGAGCGTCTGTCAAATGTATTCGCACCACGGACATTCACACGGACTCTAACCTCTAATGCACACAGATTACAGAACCACGGTATACGTATAGATATCTGTTTATATACCGTAGCAACCAGAGTACACAACTGTTTACAGCGCCTCTGGAGGCGGACATATTCGAGCCCGTCGCGTTATACAGCGAAAAGCCGCAGTTCGGTCTCCTTAGTTCTAGACTTCTTGGATGATACAATTGCGCCACACTAAACTTAGAGAATGACGTTGTGTAGACATTTTTATATTACCTAATAGTAATTTAGCATATTTCAAACAATGGTCGCAACGAATCGTAATTTTTTAACCTTAGTACGTCTCTGTAAACATGACGAGTTTTCCGCTCTGTTTAGATAATGACCGGCCGGATCGGAGCATTTAATTCCTCAACGAGTTTTTAAATTATAGTTTTCTGCACTGCGCCGCTGTTCCCCAAAGAGAAATTGAGCGTAATTATTTTTACCGCCGTCATTACGTGACTGCCTTTATTATAGAGTAGAGGAGCGGATGGCCAAACCTATTGTTTTTTATTCCGCTTGAAATAACATCCATAAAAAAAACGGTACAGCCACATACAAAGGTATGTCTAAATTACTTGTACTTACTTAAGAATCAAAAACCATCAGTTTTCTGTTGAAAAAAAAAAATCAACCCCTACATCTTGATTAAAATATTGTTTTGTAATACTTGACCTTTTTCTAGATTTTAAAAGGATCATAGATAACACCGGCACACAAAAAAAGTGGTCATTACTTTTGACCAGACCCATTTAGGGTTATGTATTTCGATGTGCTGAATCCGAGTTTGAGGTCGGTTTACGCCGTATACCCTCAAAATTTTGAATACATTAAAAGAATTGAGAGAAATTAAAAATAGCAAAAAAATGCAGTTATGCATGCGAGAAATTTTTGTACGAACTAGATCAAGTATGTTTATTATGTATTTCGATGCGCTGAATCCGAATCTGAAGTTGATTTAGCTCATCAACCCTCCGAATTTAGAGTAAATTGCAAAAAAACCGCTGAAGATCGCTAAAATCGTAAAAATTGAAGTTATGAAAACGAACAAAAATTTTTCGAATTAGATCAAGTATGTTTTTTGTGTATTTTGTTGCGCTGAATCCAAATCACAAGTTGAGCTGGTACACCCTCCAAAGTTGGAGTAAATTGTGAATAACCGCTGAAAATTGCTAAAAAAACCGTGAAAAATTGCAATTATGCAAACAAACAAAAATATGTTAAACTAAATCAAGTATTTTTCTTATGTATTTTGATGCGCTGAATTCAAATCCGAAGTCGGTTTGACTTGTACACCCTCCAACTTTAAATAAATTGCGAAAAAAAACGCTAAAAATAGCAAAAAATCGTAAGAAACAGTCATGAAGTAGTAGATAATATCAAAAAATAGTATTGTTCTTCAAAGTAGTCAAGATGAGAGTGAAGGAAGTGCAAATTAAGGTTCATTAAGCAACCCAAATTTTTATAGTTTTCCAATAACCCTCCAACTAAATTCTCGTAATTCTCACTCTTATTATTTCCCAAAAAAATTCTGAGAAACATTTTGAAAACTTTCCCAAGCTGCTTTCTCACTGTCACTTATTTTTACAATGAAATTTTGGCCTTCAAATAAACTTCGAATATGAGGACCATCAAAAATTCCCTCTTTTAACTTGGTATCGGTTATCGCGGTAAATTTTTCTCCTAAATACCGAAAACAATCGCCATCTTTGTCTAGAGCTTTGACATACTGCTTTATTATGACCAAGCTTAATATGTATGTAGTGGTGGTAGCAAATATTTAGAAGGATCAATCAATGGTGTTCGTATGACTTTTTAGTACCTATAGCAAAGTTGGTCCTAGTTAGCCATTATTTTTTCACATAGTGTTGTTTTCTATCCCTACTATCCTATAAACAATTTTTTTTTCGTTTCATAATTGCAATTTTTCACGATTTTTTGGAAATTTTCAACGGTTATTCGCAATTTACTCTAACTTTGGAGGGTCTACCAGCTAAATCGATGTGACTTGTGATTTGGATTCAGCGCATCAAAATACACAAAAAACATACATGATCTAGTTCGAAAATTTTTTTTTCGTTTTCATAACTTCAATTTTCACGATTGTTAGCGATTTTCAGCGGTTTCTTGCAATTTCTTCTAAATTTGGAGGGTTGACGAGCTAAGTCAACGTCAGATTCGGATTCAGCGCATCGAAATCAGCAATAAACATACTTATCTATTCTATATTACACATTATTTGGTTAGGGGTTGGGTTACCCCCCCCTAATCCCTAGGTCTGGTCAAAAATTTCCATATTATAATTTAATAAAGACGGGAAATCCAATATACTGGCTCAAAGAAAAGGTTCCTCGCATTTGTTCAAACATCATTATTTTGGGGTTTGAGGGTCGCCAATTATGAATCTAGTCAGATTTAAAAAAAATTAAAATGGCGGATGTAATATGGCGGACAAATCCTATATGATGGACAAAAATTTTTAATTTGCTAGAATTTGGACTGAAAACTATGTACTTACATGGGTTTTTGAGGCCGCTGATTACGAATCTGCACAAACTACGTATCTACTAGATATGTCTGTTTGATTGATCAGTCTGATGTATAACTTTCAAGTTGGTATTAAAAAATGTTTAACAATTTTGTAATTTATGACAGATCACAGGCATACAGACCGAAAAACTTTTTTCAAATTTAAAATACCTGTCCACGAGCTGTTTTAGACCATTTTAGCCTATTTAAACAGTATTTAAACATTTCTCGTGCATTCATGAATCATGGATTAAAAATTTTTGTCATAAATTGACTGGTATACGCTAATACCAATAATACATATATAGTAAAACTTAGAAAGTATTATAATTTTATTATTAATCATAAATATAATTCATAAAAATATGTTTATCATGATATTAATAAAGGTAGGTATATACTTATTTTATTCAAAATTCTGTGCTGCAAGCTACAGCTTGTTCGTAAATCTGGCGCTGGTATTGGAGTAAAATGCTTGTCCGTGAATAAATTGCGCATACACGCTACCCCATGTTCACTGGCACAGTTCACAGTCATGTGTAAATGCGTTTCGATCCGAATAGTTTGCGGTGTAACCGGAAGTGTCAAGGAATTCATGAACCTATGGTGCGACCTGTTTCACACGTACACTCGCTCGAATGTGTGGCTAGTGGGTACATACCGGGTGTCCGGTAATTAATGGACAAGCAACACTTTAACCGGGGAACCTCATGCGCATTCAGAAAATGGACTTTCGGGTCTAACAAAATCACATGGTTTTCGAAAGGTTTAATTAAAAACAAATGGACCAAATTTCCAACTTTGGCCAACTTTCTCAAAAATTGCCTATGTATTATTGACTAAAATGGTATCACATGCTTTTTATTTCTTTAGAAATGAATATATTTCTGTTAAAACTAAAAAGGAGCTATTTATACAGCATTTTTTTTTCCAAAATCAGCTCAATACCTGATTTGGTTGAAGTTGAAGATAGCTTGTACGAAACACTTAATTTTTATCAAACGAAGACCCTAGTTCCCAGAAAAGCTTGAGCTGGTGTCCTTGAGACTACTCACTTACCTAAACTAATGACAGTATCAAATTTGCGAAAAGATTTACACATCAAGGGGGGACAACTTTTGAGGCATTTGTTGTCGTATTACTTGCACCCCCCTAACCCTCGGGGCACCTACCCCTAAAATTTTAAATGGCAACCCATATTTCTTTTGCCATTTTTAAGTTTCTTGTACAATTCTAGATAAGTCCCATATTTCTTTTTTATCAAAATTGAGGTAGTTAACCTTATGAATGTGTGAATGTATTAAAATAAATTCTTTGCTGCAGTTGTTCAATTGAATCTGAGTTTTGAATACAACTGATTTCAAATGGCCCCATAGGAAGAAATCAGTCAAGAAGGTCACCTGGTGACCTAGTGGCCATTCAATGGGTCCTCTCCTACCAATCCACTGCTCCGGATAATTATTATCCAACCACTCTCTTACTGGGCGTACATAATGTGGAGATGCTCCTTCCTGTTGGAAGTGCAACAAATGTTCATCTAGAGTCTAGATCAAGATTTCCATTGGCGTCTCTTTGATTTTCCACCTCATGAATTGTAAGAGGCTCTATAGCTCTGTCTGACATTTCGGCATAAATTTCAAGCAAAAAGGGACAACGAGGTTCGGACGGCCAAAAAATTTAATTCAAAGAATTTGGTACCTAGTTTTCAACAAATATTTTTAAATGAATGGATGTGACTGACATGACGGGTCAGTGAATGTAACTCCTTTTAAAAGTTGCATTATGTCAATTTAGAAAATAAATACATTTTACACATTCGTGAGCTTCAGTACCTACTTCAATTTTGAAAAAAAAATTATGGAATTTATCTAGAATTGTACAAGCAACTCAAAAATGGCAAAATAAGTAGGGGTTGCCATATAAAATTTTAGGGGTAGGTGCCCTTGGGGGGGTTGAAAGTAATACGACAACAAATGTCTCAAAAGTTGTTCCCCTTGAAATGTAAATTGACGTGTTTCGCTAAATTTTGATACTGTCATTAGATTAGGCAATATTAAATGCTGTTCGTTTTCAAATTGACACCGTGTATACACATACATTTATGTACGTACAGTACGTACAGACAGAGTAGATTTGCGAAAATATTTAATTTATATTTAGTTTAAAATAATACAGGGTGTTTCACTAGCATTCAACACAAAACTATATTTATTATAAGCATAAAACACGAAATAACCAGGATATTTTATGCACAGTTTGTTGTTTCTGCATCTCGTAAGGGATGTTTGAAGAAGTTCAAGAAAAAAATGAGCACAAAAGGCGAGCAACTTGAGTCAGAAACGACCCGTCGTTGCGCCTTAGTTTGGCACATTGTTTTGCAGACTTTGCCCTATATAATTTGGACTTTGCTTAGAGGTTGTTCGGGTCTGTTTTTCACGTGGCGCTTGGTGATGTTTTAGTGGGATTTTTTATATATTTTATAATTTTGAGGTCAAACTATATCATACATACATAATATAGTCAGCGTAATCATACTATCACCGAGCTAGATACATACGTACATACTTACATATCTACATAATTATGTTAGGTTTGGTTTTGCAGCACTTTCTGATGATTTGCAACCTATCAAAAGCAGTCGTCCAGTCCAGTATCAACAAGCCGTATCGAGTTTAGGACTTAACCCTAGATAGCTAGGCATATTTCTAGAACCACTTAAGACTAAGCATTCGTAAATTTTACGAATATAATTTTTTTTCATACCAAAATAAACTTCAACCAACAGATGCATTATTTATTGAACATAAAGACTTTAAAACACCATTTAAGTATATGATTTTCAAATTTCCCCACGGTGGTGTTCATTACAAAATGGTTGATTACATTTTGAGCAAAAGTGAGTAGTCATTCGTCTCTTTCTTGATGGGCAACTCGCACAAGTGGCGCAACTTGTCTTGGACATATTAGGCACTGTTTTCTCTTCCAGAACTGTCTCACTGTCTTCTGTTACTGTCTATTTTAAAAGTTGACTAATACTTTCACGGAGTGAGCGCTGCAAAGTGGGTACTTTGACTCGTTCTTGTAACCATGGCGTCACTAACAGCTTATACAACTCCATCATGTATGCCTTTCGGGAAATCAAAACCTTTTGCCCTGGGAGGACTATTGCGAGATAATTCATCTTCGCTATCATCATCTGAAGGTTCATATTGACTTTCGCTGTCCTCAAATTGTTCAAACTCCACGGATTGTTCAAACTCCACGGCATCCTCAGTTTCACTACCACTCTCCTGGACGCTGTCATCATCCGTCATACGCCAGTTATTGTCTTGTTGTTCAGACATATCCTTTAATAGTAACTTGCAAGTCCAACAAGTTCAATCTTTAAAGGACTAATCTAAAAAAAAACAGTTGTTTTTTGTATGGTGCAATATGGACAAAAGTTACGTTAAGACTAATACCCGAGTCAAGATAGTTCAAATTTTGGGTAAACCTAGACAAAAATAATATAAAGCTATTTTTTGGTACAGATTATAATTGAGGTCTAAATAGTAATATACAAAAAGTCCTGGAGAATCCTCGTTCCGCAACCCCCTTTTTTCGCCCCCCAACCCCTCCCTTTTAATATTTTGGTGATTTTCTCGAAAACTATCCACTTTAAGGAAAAATTTCAAATGAGCATTTTTGAAGCTGACAAAATTTCCCTTCCAACGACGTATTGCGAGCCCATATAGTACCACGTGGTACACACCAGTGGCGTATCAAAAGAAAGCTGTTCCGAGATTAATTGAAATTTCTTGAAGGACACGTCAAATTTACTGATTTTTACCAAAAACTATAAGCTTGACGAAAAAATATCGTTACCAAATTTTTTGTAGGTGATAAAATTGCAAATCCATTGATGTAGAGAACGACCCTAGAACCAAAAATATTGAAACTGCTGTTTAATTTGTTTTTTATTTAGTTCCAAAACAACATTTTAAACATCTTTCTCAAGAGTAGAATCTTCTGTAACAGTTTCCATAATATTGTTGCATGTTTCGCCATTGCAAGGGGAAGTGCTACACTTTTGGCCTGAGTGTCTACAAGAGCATCTACCAGCACAATTGGTTTTGCAATGGCAGTAAACCAGAGAGAGAAGTGATTCGGGTGCGGGAGATAGCGTAGTTTTGACAGGCAACAATTGTCCTTCGACTAACTTCCAGCCCCATTCAGTAGACTGTAGCCGGTTTCCCAGCCACCCTTGTACCTTAAAAAGCAATAGAAATGACACAAATAAATTTTTATTTATCCGTTGCTCATCTGAAGCTATACTCTCAGCGAATGTTGGACACATGCTGCTTTTGTGGGCGGCAAACTGGATAGATCTAGGAGTGTAGAAGGCGATTGTCTTGCCATTGCTTTATTATAAAGATGATGGCGAAGGTTATTGATATCTCCAAATTTTGGACCACCAGGATAAAGAGATCTGACAAACTCTTCCCCACATTGTATCACATTTTCTTGTAATTGATTAGGTACATTAAATATCTCGCAAACTTTATTCCTTAAGTTGGGATTTTTCTGTAACTGCATGTATACAATTTTTTTCCCTTTTCTGTATAAGGCAGATGTTTTATCGCAGCCAGAAACTGCATGGGCAAAGAGAATAACTTCTTTCATATCTTCTATTGCAGTTTGTACCTCAGTTATTGCATATACTTTTCCAGCCGTTCGGCTCGTTGCTGGATGAAGTACACTTATGCTATTATTTTGTGATGCTCTACCATTGAGCATTGCAAGAACGTCTGTATCCGTAGCTACAACAATTACATTTTCATTGCTGATATTTAATTTGAGAGCTGTACTGACAATTAGTTCATCTGCATCATCTACAGCGTGAATGACGGTGATCCCCGCATCTTTTAAATATGCTTCTAACACGGATATAAGGCGCGCCTTGTTCTTGTTATTTGAAAGAAATTCTTGAGCAATATTTATATTGGTGTTTTCGTTAAAAATAATATTTGGGCTACACTTATTTTTTCCACGTCTTCTCTGTTCTTCCGATTTTGTGGTAGCTTCCTCTGTATATCCGTCGAAAACCACAATTGATTTTTGATAATGTTTAACCACATATCGGACGTATGCATTAAAAACATCCTTGAAGTTGCCAAGCTTTGGCCATACTACAATATGCAGCAGAAAGCCACCGTCAATCACAAAATTCATTGATTATTCAGATCAATCTCACTTGTTTTTTCGGGAAATACTTCGATAAAAAAAAATGAGAATAAATAGCAAAAAGTATGTTTTTTAAAAGTAACCATTTGATACGCCACTGGTGGATGGCATGTGCTACTGAATATGGATTGCGATACATCATTGGAAGGGGAATTTCATCAGCTTTAAAAATGCTCTCTTGACATTTTTCCTTAAAGTTGATAGTTTTCGAGAAAATCACCAAAATATTAAGGGGGGGGGGGGGGGAGCGAAAAAGGGGGTTGCGGAAGGAGGATTCTCCAGGACTTTTAGTATGTTACAATTTAGCCCTCAGGCATGATCTCTACAAAAAATCAGCTTTATATTATTTTTGTCTAGGTCAAATGCTATCTTGACTCGGGTATAACCTTTCGTAAAATTTACGACGCTGGTCATATAGCTGCTCATACGTTACACTTAAAAATCGACCAACACGCTTGGGATAAACACCAACAACGCCCAAGAGAATACCTAGACGCAGAGCTCGATACCAAACGAATGTGACCGACGGTGGCCGAAAATAAATATCGCCGTCGGTAAAATTTACGAAGCTTAGCGTTCTAGGTTCTAGGGTTAATATTTTACAGAGCGACTGCTTCTGATAGTTTGCAAACCATCAGAAAGTGCTGCAAAAACAAACTTATTATATGCACAGACTGTTTTCACACTTAATGTTGCTCGAATCTAATTGATATGCCAGCGATTTACATTCACGCGGCGGCGGCATCCTTATTGGCATTACCGTACAGACAACGAGGCGAAATGCACAGCGGAATAAAAAAATATCAAAAACAATGACCACGTAAACATTCGATGTGGGTAGGCACGCTTAGTATGCCACGGAGGATCGGGATTCGTCATAGCTGGCGCATTCTATTTTAAAATATGTATATGTATATCGTAGGATTGGGCGCCAGAAATTTTTATTAGTCAATATGGGAATTCTTTATCTCGACAATAATGCATTGCGAATAAATAATACCTGGCGTATCGCCAACGCTTTCCTTCGTATCATTCAAACCGCAAAATACAATGTCTCGTATTCGGAAAGTATCAAATTACCGCTTTTATATTATACCGATAAAATAAAATGGCGTCGAAACAAAAACATATTATGGAATTTTAGGATTACATATGCAGAAAATTGAAACTTCTAGTCACAATTTATTCAAGTGCCTTATTAATAAACATCCACAAAAAAAAATTAGAGTCGAGTGCTGGAAGGCAGACCAGTCAAAGTGCATGGGAGTACATCCCATGCATTTTGACCCGCTGAACACGAATCAGATGTCTGTTTTGTCCGATTGGCTCTTGCATTGTTCCTAACCTCAAAAAACACCTTAAGAATGCCCGAAAATTCCCAAACAAATAAATAAAAAGGTTAAATGAGTTGATTACTATATCCATACGTAATTTGGGGCGCTGAAACTGAGTATGAGGTCAGAATTAGCCCATCAGTAAGGAATTTCAACATCATCGACAACCGCAAAAAAACACCTAAAAATAACTAAAAATACAACATATATTACAAACTTTAGCCAACATTTTTAAACCTAACATAAACAAAGGCAAGAGCTTTACACTAAGACCTTTAGAATATGTTTTTATTTAATCGTTGATTTTTTTTTCAAAAAAAAAAACAAGGCAATAATTTTACACAATCTAAGAAAACTTAAGGCAAGAGCTTAGCATCAAGAACTTTAAATGTAACATATTCTAAGACAGAAACTTTACACCAAGAACTCTAAATCTTAACAGTTCTTGCCTTAGGAATTTAACAGTTCTCGTCTTAATTTATAAAAGGTTTAAGTTTTTGGTTTAAAAGTCTTGTCTCAAGTTATGTTAGGTTTTTTTTTTGTTTAACCTTTTAATTAATTTCTTTGGATTTTTTCGGCAGTTTTTTAGGTGTTTTTAAGGTTGTATTAAAATTCTAACTGATCAGCTAATTCTGACCTCACATTCAGTTTCAGCGCCTCAAATTACAAATGATGGTTAATTCATTGAAGCTTTTTATTTACACTCGAACCCCTCTTAAGTCGCCAAATCCGTGCATCATTACCTCGCTTAAGTCGCGAATTTTGCCTCTCTTAAGTCGCGATCATAACCTCAACTTTTTTGTGTTTTAACTGCAAAAAGAAATATTTAGAGATATACCACAGCACTTGTTATAACGAAAAATGAGCCAACTGAACGAAAAATCAATGTAAGTATACCCAGTCGTGCGTGACAAAGTTCAATTTTCCACTTGAATGAATATTTTAAAGATTAAATATGTTTAAAAGACACCTAACCTATTTTAAATCAATAAATGTATTACACAATAATTTTTTTTCAATAAAAATTGTACATATTCATGCGAGAATCCAATTTCCAAACGTAGTTCTAAAACTTTTACAGGCGGCGACTTAACCGGGACGGTTTCGCGACCTAATAGGGGGAAACGTGGCGAAATAACAGAGGATGTGAATTAAGCGAAGGTGAAATAAGAGGGGTTCGAGTGTACTTGTTTGAGATTTTTCATGCAATATGTCTGCAAAAACAATCAGTGCGAAGGAAAAACGCATGTACATATATTGTATAAAATGTACATAAAAGGTACATCTCTGCTTTGGCAAAGGAAGAAATTGTTTCAGAAATTTTCATAAAAAGTAATTTGTAGTTAAAGGCTAAGTTTTGCTTACATTTTTTTTTTAACCCAATGTCCATTATAATGGAGATATTTTTTTATACAAAAAAGATAAGACAAACATTATATTACATTTTTTGTGTTTATGTATCCTTAAATTGAAATGAAATATGAAAAAATATTTTTTCACATTAATAAATCAGGTCTGAAAGGGTGAATACGGTTCTGTTAGGGTCCGCTAATTTCTCTACTCTAACCATAAGCAGCCATCGAATTATGGTACCAAAAAAAATACATTTAACTGCAATTTTGATAAAGTTAAATAAAACCCTTTCATTTTGGTATTTATTTCTTTTATTAATCACTGCTCTTAAAGATATTAACAACTTGCTTAATGGCACTTCGTATAATTACATATTTGCTGGCTCGTTTGGGACCACCACGGTAGTTCTTTGAAGTTTCAGCATTCCATTGCCTGTATAATACTCCAAGTTTCACAACAAGGTTATAACTTCTTATAAAGCAAACTCCCACAACGTTTACATGTTAAACGTTATTTATGCCCCATCGACGGATTAAGTCAAATAGCCGCTCTGAAAAAACGTCTGAGAAGAAACGGACGAATGTGATGGCGGACGATATTTTTTGGGCGAGTAGACGAACCGTCGCAAGAAAATAACGTCCGGCTCGTGTTTAAAAGAATACCAGATGCGGACGCTTGTCAATTGCTCAGGTAATGAGGTAGTTTCGTTCGGCCAAAAAAAGACACCTAGATAAATAATATATTGTTTATAATTCGTTGACATAAGTTCGTTTTAAAAATAAAATGTTACAATGACACATGTTAGTTTCAAAAGCTTGCTATTTCTTTTATTTTTAACCCAGATATGTTTTTTTCAAAAATTTACATAAAAACTAAGTAATATGTTTAATTTTAGGCTCTATGTTACGAAAAAAATCTAAAAAAAAATCATGCACATTGGTTTTTTAGAAAAGTTCCGTTCTTTTCAAAGGACAATAGGCATACACACCATTATAAAAAATGTTTTGAAAAAATCATATATTTTAAAATAAATCATATTTTAAAATACATCATATTATAAAAAACTGTAAAAAAATATTTCTACATTGGGGTAGGTATTTCAGTTATTATCAAATCAAGTCAATTTTGCTATTTACCAAAGCAAGATTCCAAAGGGCATATCCAGTGCTGGTCGCATCCATCCAGATTTTGTAACCGTACCTTATTGGCTTTCCCCTAATAAACTGTTTACATCCATGTTTTCCAAAATATGGAATCAACACTATGTTGCTCCCAATAAGGAGCATATTCTTGAAATGTCTTATTCAGCTTGTCAAATAATGGGCGAACTTTAGTAAATTTATCCGATGGGTCAAATTGGTCAATGTCACAGCAATGAAGATTTTGCATAATGAACTCAAACCTATCTCTTGATAGAGCATGAGCTACTAAAATATTCTGCGTGTCTTCGTTGTTCCCAGAACATTCGTCTTCTTGGCACAGGTAGATATCCACTTAACAGGAGTATGCCAATAAATGCGTACATTTCCTCATGTGTTATATTTCCCGTTCGATTTTTTTTGTCGCATAGTTGTTGGACCAAAAAACACACATATATTACTTCTTCATTGAAAAATCGCAGAAATAATTCTGTTGCCGATGGGAGTTGACTTTCAACTTTATACAATGTTGGCCACTTGATATCTGGCAAGGATAAATCTGTTTCTGACCATTTGTAGATTTTCTTTACTTGGAAAATACTCAAAGGAATGTAATCTTCTTCATGCTAATGGTCTGCCGATACAATTTTTCTGGAAGCATTCAAATTAAGTCCAACCGCAGTGGCGTTACCTGCATCTTCATCAATATCTGTATCTGTACCTCTGCTGGTGCCAAGAGCTGAGAACCGGGCAAGTTGTTTATGTTAAATACTCCTCATCTCCAGAATCTTCGTCTGTTAAATCTTCAACTTAATTTATGGGAGGCAACAAAGCAATATTTATTTCCGGAGGTAATAAGTAGTCATCTTCCAAACTTCGTAAAAGATCATTTAGCGTGAGACCCCTAAAATAAAAATACCTCTAATGCCTACTGTCCTGTAAAAGAACGGTCAATAACATCGGACCGAATCAACAAGTTTTTAACATCATAACCTCAATTTTTCAAATTAAATTAAAACTGTGAACTTTTTACCTAATAAAAACACATATAACAATTCAATTTAGCAGGTATTACATACCTGCCACCCACTGGTCTCAAATCAATAGGCTGCGACATTTTTTTAAAAACCACAATCTAAATGAAAATATTTTACCTAAACACAGTCAAAATAAATGCACTGGCTCTTAAAACACTGAGATGAGACTGGCAAGGCCATATGTGATCCGGAGGCTTATAGAGGCTGTACACGCGTTTAAAAATACGCCTGTAAAATGTCGTTTCAAAAGGACAATAGGCATAGCTGGGTTAAGAAAAGCATGTCATATAGTCGGTAAAAGCTCTTCTATAAAAAATAAATAAATAAACGACCAATAAAGTGTGCCACCATTAAGTGGAAACTAGGGAATTCATTAGACACATATACTTTATGGGTTATACCATAAATTGCATGGGGAAATAACTGAACATGTGTAATTACTAGAGCCCGGCGCAATGGTCGGCAAGACAGGATCGGCCTCATAATAAGCATTTAACGAGTAATAAAAACAGCTAAACTGTTACAATAGTTCATGCAAAACTTACCCTCTATAGTTGGAACATCACAAACTGGATAAGATCCGTAAAAACTTATCAGCATCAGGTACGTTTCAATGGTTGTCTACTTAAGTGATTTTTGCCGTGTTAAAAAAATATTTTTATATTTTGAAAATGACCTTTCGACATCTACCGATGTAATATTCGCATACTTAAAATAGTCCTTGAATGCACTTAGGGCTCTGATGGGGTACCGTGACAAATTTGTATCAATCTGGTGAAACCGACGTCTTTCTGTAGGACACTTGTGATATATTTTTTAAAGCGTTCATTTTTTACGTCATCTATAGTGCGTAATTCACTATTTGTAGTGAGTCTTCATTTATTTCGTTCACTATTTGCAGTGAGTCCACTAAAGGCAACGTCTTACATTTTTTCTATAGCGTCATGTAATTGTTTATAGTATTTGAAAATCGTTAAAAACCTTAACGGCGGCAGCCTCGTTGGGATTGAACTCTAATATTACAGCTTTTATTTGTTCGAAATATTTGGCATAATAAAAAGCTGCCTCCAACTATGGTCCTCATCGTGTAAAGGTCCCTGTACACGTTTGGCCAACTAGTTGGGCCAATGAGTTGGGCCAGCGTGTAAAGACGCGTAACTTGGTCATAGACGGCCAGCCGAATGTAGTCGGTTTTTCGTGAACACATCAAAAGATCTTGGCGCAATCCGCCAACAGCGTTCACACGTTGGCCTCTTCTTCAATTCGTGGTGGCCGTTAAAGCAGAAACCGCAATGTTGCGGTGTATAATAATTATTGTATTTACGAGCTACCATGGCGGTATGGAGTAGTGATGAAGTTTTGAAGTTTATAGATTTGTATATCATGTATTTTTTTAATTCACCTTGTTCTGTTTCGATGAATACTCAGTATCCACCATTTCTTTTGCGCCATTTTTTTAATCACTCTTCTTTGGTGCACATTTCTACAATAATTGAAAGTGCTGTACAAGTAAATTGCCGCGGCTTCGATAGTTTCCACATCCATCCTCATCAAATGGCCAATGCAGAATGAGCAACGCCAGCTCATTGGCCCAACTAGTTGACCAAACGTGTACAGGGGCCTTAACAATCGGCTGTGGTGGTTTGGGAATATTGGAACACCTGCTGTGGAATGCACGAAGACGTTTCGGAGACGTTTTGTAATGTCTCGAGCACCACCCGCGTAAGTGTTTCGACAGTTCACTCAGTTAATCCCTTGCTTGCTAATAACAGTTTACATGTTGGTTTAAGAGGGTCCAGCATACGTACTGTAATATTTACAATGGTTTGTTTTTTTAAATCTGTCGTTTCGTCAATACACAACCATAGCCGCGATTTTTTAATACACATTTTATTTTATTTATAACATATTTCCGTATAATTGCAATAAGTAAGTAAGTGCAATACCGTGTACTGTATTTCCATTCTAAATTGAAAATAGGTAGAAAAAGCAAGGTTGTCAGATATATTTTCTAAAATTGCTAAGCTCACTATACAAGTATACTTCATACTTCAGTAAACTGTTAGTTCGTGACGTTACTTAAAATAGTTTGGAAATATTTTAAAAAATACATAGATATAAATTTATTAGTTCGCATTAAAATAAAGCGTTTAAAATTGCTGGAAAAAAATAATTATAAATTAAAACAACTTTATGTATATTACTATACTTAAGAAAATTTTGAAGAGCCGGCAAGGCCGTGCCGTGCCGGCAACTGGAATGCCGATCCAGTATACTATTGGATTGCTTTGTATCTAATACTCCTTAAATACTTATTCGGTCCACTGTGCCATAAAATTTTTACGACGTCGTTAAAATGATTTACGACTTTAGGAATTCCACTTGTTTAAGACGCCAGTGACGTGTATTTCAGCTAGGTTTATTAACACAGACAATTTTTTGAGATTGTCTGGCTAAATGAGCATTATTTACAGCAAATTATATTACAAATATTAAGAGTTTTGTATGTAGGCTAATTTTAATCTCCTATATTGATTTGAATGAAAAAAATTATTTCACAATTTTCTAATTTATAAAAGATATGCACGCCCATGGAATCATAAAGTTGCACGGCTTTTTTTGTTCCCCAGGCGTATTTATCATTTTCAATTAAAAATAGAAGGACTATAAGTGCAATACCTTAGGTTAAATGGCATAACTGCACCATAACACATATCTGTATGTAAGCAGATGCAATACAGAGTGAATTATTTGGCATACCTGGTGTTCAGTTGATGCAGAAACAAACTGTAAAAAAATAAAAGTAGGTACTGGTGAAAATACCTTAGGAAAAAAATTCAGTATTGTATTTAAAATAAGATACAATCCGTAATATTATGTATGTATATGCAACTTTAAAACATTTTATAATGATGGCGGAATTGACAGGGACCGGTGTCGCCGCATTGAGAGTTCGAAGCACCCCAAATAGCTCCGTGTGTTGACATGATGATAATAGGAATTTCCCATTGTGCCTGGACCGGGTAGCTTGTTGGTGCTTTTTTATTTTTAATCGCGTTAGCCACCCGTCGTTCAAAAACCAAACCACGGCTTATACCAACATGAATATTCAACAATGGAGCTTTTGTATCACAAAATGTAATCTAAAGTAAATATTATTTAAGTACCTCTTCTTTATTGAAAACGCGCCACGATTTATCATCCGTGGGTTTATAAATAAACATTGCTGCTGTTGACCTCCCATTTTATTATTGTATAATGTCGGGAAATGTAACGGAAAATATTCATATACATATGTACCTAATACTGAAAATATATTTTCATTGTAATTTTATATTTAATACAATTTTATTATGCATAACATAACATAATTTGATTGTTGAAAATATTTATGGAAATTCCGTGTAATTCCCATCTAATTTTTAATAAATCTACAGTTCTGAATGATTGCGGTAATGAGTTGAAAATAAAATTGACATATTTTTACAACAGAGTAGTTCTTATACTTTGCTGATATTGGGAATATAAATTATATATACACATGTAGATATAATATAATTATTATATAAAACTTCAAGACCCGTGTTTTATTTCACTGTTATCTGTTAAAAGGCGTATGTAACATCACTAAGATTTTTTTATTCTACCGTCTTTTGAGCTGCCCAAAATAAATCTATTGAGATGTTTACTAAAGTCATGACAAAGTTTTTTAAACATTGTAAACAAAATTATACTGGACAAATAAAAAGATCAATTTTAACTAGGTTCAAAGAACATTCAGCTCACCTAATTAAGTATGGTAGAATAGAAAAATCTTGCGTCGTCCTACATACTTTTGACAATAATGATAGGATCGACTGTGAGGTGTCTTTAATGTAGTTCTGGGACGTTACGAAGTAAATGAAACATTACGAAGTAAATAGACACCCCACACTTTTTGTCCGACGTGAGTTTGCATGATAGCACGTGACCTCTCATCATGTGATAGCATTGATTGCAGTCCGTTTCCGCCTTTACTGGCTTAAAACTAATAAGAAATATAATAGAGAGTATACAGTTAGACACATTTGAAAGTAATTCTCCTCTAGTAGTTAACTAAATAATAATAATTTACAACTCAATTTTATATACCATTACAGGCTCTATATTTTACGACAGTTGGAACTAAAAACGATTTTGGTGAAATAAAAATAGAACGAAAATGCGGTGAGGCGCCAACAGCAATTTAAAAATTACCCTGTCTAGCCTCTGACTTGGTCTCCGACTATTAGGAGGGTTATTTTTCCCGGAATAGTTGCACGGTAGATTGTAGTTCGAGACACTATTTTTTGGAACTTTGCAGGAAGCAGAGCAGTGGCGCACATCTCATTTTTTTTCTTAGATACTGATGATACTCTCACTTTATATTGGATATGCTTTTTGTAGCAGAAACCGTTTTATTGGATACATTTTCTGATTTAAGTGGAAGAGTGTAGCCTAGTTTGCAAACTTCGCCCATAATGAAATGTATTCTTGTTTCATTAATAAAGACGTTTATTATTACTATTATTATTTCATTTTTTTTTTTCAAACAAATCCTGCCTGCCATTTGGAAGAAAGAGGGGAAAAATAATAATAAAGGGATAAGAGAATCTGTGCGAATAAAAACAAAAAATAAAACGTGTGTTTCATTTAATAAATGCTTTTTTTCTCATGTTTTTTATCGTCTCGTATATGGGTTTATAAAGAAGACATTTTTTTCAATTTTGTTTTAAAATTGAAACATTATGTTTAATTGGGATTGGGGAATAATCTTTAATTTAAATAAAAAAGTATGAATATATAGATATTGAATATGTATGTAAATTAAGTACACCACTGTTCATCAGATTTTTCGGAAGAGAAAAATTTGCTCAAAAATGATTCCAAAAAACCTTGTGCAGGAACAAATGGAGTAGTTGTGTAGGAATGTATCATTACTGGTGATGAGACTTGGGTGTTTAAGTACCACCCGGAAACCAAACGCCAAAGCATGGAATGGCACACATCAAGCTCTTCAAGACCAAAACAAGCAAGAATGAGCAAGTCGAAGATCAAATGCATGCTGATTCGATAGCCAGGGAAATGTCCACAAGGAGTTTGTGCCTCCAGGTCAAACAGTAAATCAACACTTTTACGGAGAGGTCCTTGAAAAACTTTGAAAAAGGGTCATGCGTGTGAGACAAGATGTGTGATCAAGAACAACAGTGTGGATGTTGCATCACCACAATGCGCCTTGTCACACAGCCATTTCGGTAAACGAGTTTTTAGCCAGTACAAACATTCCTATGGCTCCTCAACCTCCTCATTCGCCTGACTTGAGTTATTGTGACTTTTTTCTTTTTCCCGAAATTGAAAAATTAACCTCGAGGGGCGTCATTTTGGGACCATAGACAACATTCAAATGGCTGTAACCGACCAGCTGAACGCTATTCCAGTATATGAGTTCCAGCACTGCTATGAGGAATGGAAGAACCATCTCCAGTGCTGTGTAGCTTCCCAAGGAAGTTATTTTGAAGGGCAAGAAAGACAATATTGAATTGTAATTCTATTCGAATAAAAAACATTAAAATATCAGTCATTACTTAATTTTCACTCCTCCTATATAGTATTGTAATATTGTATATACATAATATTATAGTATGTTATAATGAAACAGTGGCGGATCTAGGACTTAATAATTGGGGGGAGCTCAAATTAACTCAAAAATAAAGTGATATGTTAATATATTATCTATTAATTATTAAATCGGGCTTACAAAAACTCAAAATGATAAGTAAACTTGATATTTACATAAAAAAATAATATTATTTCGATATATAAGCTCGTAAAAGTAGGAGGGCCCAGGCTCCCCTAGTCTCCCCCTCCCCCCTAGATCGGATCCTGTATAGAAATATGTAACATGGGGCATTGCCCAACGGTTAATTACAGAGTAGGTACAATTTTATAAAATGTAAATTTGACCTTAACTTACAATTAGTATTCAACTGTCTGATTATGGTGTGGAGGTAATTAATAATTTTGATGTCTTATATAGAACAAAAATGTTTACCTTCCGCTACGCTAGTGCCCCGTACGATAAATACCACTAAAGGCACTAAAGCATATGCCTTCAGGATAAATGTTGGTAATTTCTCAAGTGCGACAAAGGGGGTAGGCAGGCGCCAGTCTCGTCTGCCTCAAAGTACTTCTTCATGTTGCTTTAAGTGACTTTATCTAAGTTTTACAGCGCATCCGGTGTGACTAACTTACATACCTAATTGGCTTGCGCTGGATTACTCTGTTTTGTTAGAATTGTGTACAGAAACATGTAATTAGGCATTCACTACTCGGTTCTTGGCCATCGTAAATCGTTTTATAAATTTCTGAGTTTGTAATTCCGAACCTGTAGAAGAAAATACGTTTCTTCATGACACTACAATTTTTCTTCCATGTTCGTGTAATGTTCCACATTTCATGAATAGAAGTTTAATATTTCTGGAAAAAATTAAATGCCAAAAACCACATTTTTTCTAGAAAAATTGGAAAAACCGGACTATTTCGGAAAAATTAAACCCGTCATAAACTTGAAAAGGTATTATTATTATTGTTATTATGAAAATTTATTGTGAAACAAAACCATCCTCATTGAAAGTAAATTGAGCCTAGGCAATTATTCGTTCATTGTGGAGTTATACAAACAAAACTAACTAATACCAAAAAATTATTAGGATATACAAACACATGTACCTGCAGGTAAAGAAAAAGATCAATAATTCAACTGATAGACCGTTATAAAAACACTAATTGAGCCCTGAAGGAGTCTTAAATAAATTTGACAAAACGTCGGCAAAAAATTAGTGTTTTTATTTGTCCAACATCCCCAAAAACAATTCCTTTGTAAACTTGAAAAACGTTATATGAAGTCGGAAGAATCTGATGTAAAATCAGATTGGATGAAGACGTGGAAAGTATTTAGGTAGGTTAAATCTAAATAAAGTTTATTTAACTTTAATTTGTCTGTTATTTTTGCATTTATTTTTGAATTGTTGTTTATTCTTCAAGTTTTCGTTTTTTATCTAGACTAATTTAAATATCCAAAAAATGGGAACAGGGGAAAAAAAAAAAACTTTGGCGAAGTAATCCACGTGCACGTTTGCGGAGTAAAAAAAATAGGGATTTTAATGTGCTCCTGGACGTCCCGTATGAATGAGAGCTCTAAAACGCTTCTGGTTCTTGCTCCTCATCGGAGCTTTGCAGCATTATAAATATGTCTGTGGCTACCCCCGATGGTGCACGGATTTCATATTTAAGGTGTCGAGCGTAGCCGGAATAATGAATTGTACTAAATGCAGTGCAAAACAATGTATTTAGTACCATCCGTTACCGCCGTCACCACGGGGAGGTGCCCTGGACGCAGAGAACTCAAGACAAATCTATGAAAACAGGGGCAAACTTTGGAGCGCTCCAGCACCTATAGGACTGATTTCACAGAGTTGTGCCCGTAGAACTTTTTGATCCTCTACTGATGCCCTACAGTTCTAGACAGGTTTCATATCTGCACTCCGATGGCCCAAGTTTCATAATAAACTGGGATTAGTTCTTTTTTAATTAAGAATATTGAGATTTAACCACACTTACCTTAGTTCAAACCTTAATAATAACCATAATAAGATCTAGGGTGTCAAAGTTTATTTTCAACTTTCGTTGATAAATTTTGTTAAAAACCTATGTTTTGGCGCCAGATTTGGTAACTGGGAGTTTTTTGGGACAATGAATTTTGATTTCTCAGTAGATTTCTCAATTTTGATGTAGATTGTAGAGCGTAACATAGAAAGGAGAATGTTGAAAAAGTTTTTGGCCTTATAGAATTTAGGTACTTATTTATTAAAAAAAAAAATTCACAATTTTTTTCGCAAAAGGCGAAAGGGCAAAGCTACATTTGGTGCACTGTGGGTGATGTAGTCAAAATTATTAATGGCATTTTTACTATGTTTGCTAATTTTCAGAAAGAATATACCTAACACCATATTTTATGTTCCCGAAATTATATTGGATTTAGAAGAAAATTAGTTATTGTCGATACAAAAGAAAAACGAATTACGTTAATTTGAATACACATACACACACAACAAAATGTGGTTCTATGGGTGAAAAACTCAGTTTCTAGAAATAAAATTGTGCACATTGTGTTGCATTACATAATAATTATTTCATTATTTCTATATTTAGTTCAGTGACTAATGCTGCAAAGCTGGAAATAAGTATACATATTTTACAAATATAAACTTATTTATTATAATATGCCTGCATTCCGTTCTAATGTTTGAAAGATATTTTTATACCAACTTGAAAGATCTTTTTATTATTAATTTATTTCAAGGTTCCTAATGTTGAAATGTTACTCTTAAATAAGACCACTATGTGTGAGATGCCCGCCTTATTGAAGTTTAAGTGCACGATCTTGAGAATACTCGACTACGAACTATTTTTCTTATTTAAGTAGCGAACAAACACTGCGGCGACTGAATGAATCTGTCCGACATTAAACAACACTAACGATTACTGAAAAAATCACTCTAAACAAGTTTGGCGCCCATATAGGCGCGTTTATTGCTCGACAAACAACTATTTTTAGTGCTTTTAAAGGAAGCGTTTTAGTCCGTCTAGTAAAACAGAAGAATATTATCTTTATCATTATAAATACGTTACCGCAAGGCAGAGGCGGAGGTTAAAAATGTAATTAACTGCGTTATAAAAAATATGTTATGTTTTATATTCCATTTTTTGCAATATTTATTTTAGTTTTATAAAATAATGTTGTTAATTATTATTAGAGCTCGGAGGTTAATAATAGATCTGTGTTTTACCAGGGGCGGCTCCAGGATACCACTATTAGTGCGTTCCGAAATGTTAAACAGGTCTTACCTTATATATGTGATGGTGATTGTTGTAGGCAAAACCACAAAACACAGAACTTGCATACATACGGTAACCTATGCTATAACGTGTCCGAACTGCCAGTTTAATTTCCATAACTTATCAATAATTGTTCCATATTATGTTCAGGAGTTAAGCACTAGCGCCTATCACTTAAAATAGCTGCCAGTATCCATATGCCCCAACGACTCACAATACGAGTAATTTATGCTGATGGTAGTGTCCTTGGTAGAACGTCCGAAAACGTTTTTCTTGTAGATGTTGCTTTCACAAATACTTGTATCACATTCACATTTACTTGTATCGCATTCAAGACGGTCAATATTCGAGTAACAGTTTCGGAAAATCGGAGAAGCCCGCGTGCCAAACATGTAACGTGGATTAAATCAGTATATGTCCTTGAAACTTTCAAATGCACTTCCATGGCCTTTGCCTCATTCAGTCACCCAACCATTACGCTAGCTACGTTCTGTCCTTTAACATCCGTTGTTTCTTCAATACTAAGCCATATAGGATTATCGTGCAATTCCGAGACGATATTTTTTATGTCCTCAATGTAAAATTGTTTGAAGAGTTGTTTCTGCAGGCAAACTAACTTTAACGCGCACTTTCCAATCGCAGTGTTCTGAACTACTTGAACTGAACTCGGGATGATCTAATTTGGCGAATGGAATATTACACGCTACCGTCATTTTGACTAAATCCAAGATAAACTGTCTTTGTCTGTCTCGCGCACTCACACTATCACTTACACGAGCTTTATGTTTGTAGCAACATGCTGAAAAACATCTATTTTTATGTGCCACGTCAGTACACTATCACACACGGTACAACGAAGTTCACAGCTATTAAAGGTCAGTTCCGCAAAATTGTTTATCCAACGCTCCACCGTAACATGTGACGGACGCTGTCCCAATATTTTTACAAGCTTATTCGACGTTTCATGCACACGAATGATGGATCGATCAGCGCAGGTTAACTAATACTAACAAAATACGTCATTAAAGTTGGCCGAGCAAAAAAAAGACATATTTCTATTTTTTATCTTAAATTTATAACCTTATTTAATTGTCAAGTCTGTTACATTATGTGACAGCCAGTATTTATTTTACAATTGTGACAGTCACTTGGCAAAAGTTTGACAACAACGATATTTCGTTTCGAGCTTCGACATATCCGCTATTTGTATTTCTCTCGTTCATAGCCAGATTTGATTACGCTTTTTTTTGATGAATCAACAATATTCCAGTCGCGTTAAGACCGGTCCTGGAATCTATTATTAACCTACGGGCTCTAATTATTAGGTATATGTTATTAAAATATAAAACCTTACATACTTCTCAATTTAAAAAATAATATCGCTACCAATTTAAAGAAATGGTACCTAATCAGTAGAGCCCGTAGGTTAATAATAGATTCCAGGATTGGCCTTAACGCGACTGGAATACTGTTATATGCGCCACATTAATAAAGTACATCGTTAACGCCTGTATATGTGGACATTGTACAGTCGTAGTTCAATCAAATAACGCCATTATATTCCGGAATACTACTCGTCTACCGTCTTACGCGCCCCACTCTTACCAAGTTTCGGCATGTCTTAACGCGAACGTAATTTAGACTTCTTGTTAGTATTAGTATTACTGAGCTGGTCGATGCATCATTTGTGTGTACGAAACGTCGAAGTTTGTAAAAATATCGGAACAGCGTCCGTCGCGTGTTACGGTGGAGCGTTGGATAAACAATTTTCCGGAACTGACCTTTAATAGCTGTGAACTTCGTTGAACCGTGTGTGACAGTGTACTGATGTGGCACTTAAAAAACGATGTTTTACAGCATGCTACTACAGACAAACATAAAGTTCGTGTAAGTGGTGGTGTGAGTGTGCCAGACAGACAGAGATAATTTAACTTGGATTCAGTCAAAATGATGGTAGCGTGTAAATTTCCATTCGTCAAATTAGATCACACCGAGTTCAGGGTTCAGACACGTTGTCCAGAACGCTGTGAGTGGAAAGTACGGCGAAGAGTCAGCCTGCAGAAACAACTCAGACGATTATACATAGCACCACTGGGTGAGGAGATAATATCGTGTCGGAATTGCACGATAAATCTATATTTATGGTTTACTATTGGTATCCTGGAGCCGCCCCTGGTATTATTAACCTCTGCGCTCTAGTAATCAGTAATTAAAAGATCAAATGAATAAAGCTAAAGAACCAGACGTATCAGTTGAATTGATCAAGAATATCATGTATATGTCAAGTGAAAACAGTTATTAATTGAAAATTTCAATAACCTTACTTTTCGCTGTCTTCGTATAGTTAAATTTTCCCGTTTTGTTTTCTCATCCCTTCTCTAATGTACTGTATTTGATAACACCTAGAAAAATTACTTTTACAGGAATTACTTAAATTAGGTATCGAAATATCGAAAACAATATTGGTAAATATTATTGTTCAACGAAAATTAGTATACACTAGTTTTGAAGGATGTTGAACACAGTGGCGTCGTTGTTTTTCTGCTAAAAATGTTCCTAAAACATTGTCTTAGTTTTCGACTCCGTAAAAATAGTACAGGAGGCCTTGGATATGTAGATATGAAATGCATTGTGCTGTTCAAAAATGCAGTTATTTGTGCCCTACCAAAATCGTTCGAATTGAAAGGACGGCTTTGTCGAAAAAAAATCAAAAAAAATCCTACCAAACACACCATATCAAATTGTACCTTCCACAATGTTTTTATTTTTATAATTGGAAAAAAAGGAATTTTCACAGTTTTCCGATTGTCTATTATATCGTCTTTAAAGTTATTAACGTTAGAATTTTATCAGACTAACCGGTATCAAACCATTTTTTTTGAAATAAAATAGTTGTGATTTCTCGCTACACTTCCAAAAGCAAAGTTTTGAAGTGTTTTTCTTTTTTTATCCATTGTCATTGAGTACGTAGGTATTAGCCGGGCACACACACAGAGGTTTATCTACGGACTTTGCCCGCCACAGTCAAAGTCTCTTGACAAATCTGTGTGTTACTGTGTGAGCACGCGCCGGTCTTATTCATGTACAGACTTGTCTGAAGACATAAACCACATGTTAAGTATGTTGATGCCATATATTGCACAGTCTTCTCTCACAGGCGAAATCCGCGTGTCTAATTAAATACATAATTCAAAAACGATGGCTGAAAGTATTGATACCCGTTTTATGGGGAAATAATTTTTAACAGGGTTTATAGACATTTATAAAAGTCATCCAGCTTTATGGAAAATCAAATCAAATGAATACGTCAACAAAAATGTAAAAAATACCGCAATTTTGTTTTAAAAAAAAATACAAAATTTACGAGGATGCTTCAGAAAGGAACTGAATGCAACTTTTGCAACACAATGCAACTTTTTTCTTATTTATATTTCTTCTGGCCATTTTTCCACTAACACAACAAAACAATACACAAATATCACCAGAAACGTAAAAGTTTACACTAAAAACTTTTGTCAAAACCAAATTCCGCAGTTTTGGCAAAGTCTGCAGATAAGTCTAAAGATTTCACCCACTAACAGACCGTTTTGTCTGCGAGAGATTAAGTACGCCAGAGTTGTCTACGGACATGTCTTTAAATTTAGTGGTGGTAACATTTAGTCTGTCACATACTAAGTCCGCGAAAGAGCGCAGACTTAAACTGCCCTAGATAAAGTCCGCAGATAAACCTCTGTGTGTGCGCCCGGCTATTAATTGTTCACATTTAATTATTTAAAGCTGTGAATACTTTCTAGGCGTACCTGCATATACAAGTACATATGTAGGTACCTACATAAATGTACATACCCCTCGTTAATTCTTTTCCCAGACACTGTCTATAACGTACCTTGTTTACGACGCTTTAAAATTAGCTCCCCTTTTTATGTTCTCATAAGCACAATCCGAAGACGATGGGATGTTTGAATAATACAAGTAAACTTACTTAGTTTCCTAACAAAACAACAGTAAAAGGTGTTAGATATACCGTGAACATGTTAATTCCTGCTTTATTTAACTTCCTAGAAGGTCGCACGCATGGAATCGTTTCTTCGTTATTTTATTTATTCTTGTTGTAAAGGATGAAATATCGCATTCGACTTACACGACGTCTTCCAAGAAATTGTGATATATTTCTGTGTAGTAGAAATTGAAACAATGCAGTAAATGCGCCGGAGATGTAAAATAAAAACATGTAAATCAAGGCCGATGACCCCCGTCGTCCGATATAACATCGTACAAAGATAATAACAACAATAATTATCATTTTTATACTTAAGCGGACGAAGTGAAAGGATACCAAGCATTCAAGAATGTATTACTTAATAAAAATATCAAATTGCTTTTTGGTAGTGCTTTTTTAAGTTGCCAGTCCGGTTGTTAATTTAAAACTTTATTTAATATCTTTGGCCTTGTCCTTTTTATAATATTAAAATTAAAATATAAATAATTTAAATCTCGGTGCTTGCAGATAATAATACGTTTTTTTCCTTTACTTCTAAAACTCGCTGTATCCGTTACTGATAGGTAATCTTAAAATTATTTATGGGTATACGCTTTTTTTTTAATTAACGGATGCTAAAAATAAAGTTGCATGGATTTTATATAAAATTTGATCAGTCATCTTGGAATAGTGTACGATGACGTGTTAGATGTAATTTAATATACCAACCTTCATATTATATTGTTAGAGAGAGGCGTAGGATAATTTTGTAGGCCCCTTAAAAAAATCAGTAAAAATGAAGTATGCAGATATCTAAATACATACATACGAGTAAAGTTGACCGAAACGAAACGCGCCGCAGAAGAGTATACATCATGGAAATTAATGTCATAGAAAGTACACGAAAGTAACTACTATCTTTTCGCCATATTTTATTATGAAATTATATCACAATACTCAACGTATTTCATACAGCGGAGGTTGTACAACAGCTCCAGCTGTCACGGGACTACTGCAATCGAATCAAATTGAGGCAACCCCCCATCTCATGCTGCTCCAGTTGCCGATGTGTTGCGGCACTATATGCCAACTTTAGATACGAGGATGTACAATGTTTTTATTTATATTTTGACACCTATCGTAGTGTTTAATATACAAGATAGAAAAAACAACTTCTTATGTAACGTTCAGTAAATTATCTGTATTATCTCTTAAGGGGATCGTCTACTAAAACTGCATTTTTTTTTCCGCTTTCTTTGGGAATTATTTCTGATGAACCGTGAAAAAAACACGATTGTTTTTTTTTCCAAACAATTTTTCAACATTTTGAAATTTTGTTTCTTTGACATTCTTGAGAACAATAACTGTATTTACGATTAATCTGCTGTGCCAGGGCCATATGAGCATCCCTTCCTATTCTTAAAAACACTATAGACATTAGGTACGATTACGTTTAAGGTACGTTTTTCTAAACCTTAAAAGGGCAATAAAAAAAAGTTATAAGACAAATATCATTTTTTTAAAGAAACGCCATATATGTATGTATATTCTTTGCTTTTCTTCAAGAACTTGTTTTCTTGATTTCAAAAATGCATACTGTATTGACATTTATATTAACAGCTTACGAATTATTTAAATTTAAATTTTAATAATTATAAAATATATATGACTATCGGACTATGCATGAGAGAAACAAGTAACTTCTTAGTATATTGAGTTTTGACGTTTATAAAATATAAACAAATAGGTACTATTGTGTTATTCTGGAAGGCCTAAACGAGTTTAATTGTTGCTTCGAAATTTAGTATAAAATATTTTGACATGAGGAAAAATACAAAATAATTAATATTCAAATCATAGCAAAACGTCAAAAGTTCAGTAAAATATTTAGATCTTCCTCTTTGGTTCCCTAAACTTAACAATAATTTTTTATTGTATTTGTTGACGGTACTTTTGCCCAGGAAATATTTGTCGATATTCGTTTTAAACTCTATATATGTAAATGAAATAGATGCATTATTTCGTATTTTTCTATGTACTAAACTGCTAAATGTGTATGAGCCCGGACCTCGAACTAACCTTCACTTGGCCTCATCGGTTTGTTTGTTTGGCTTAGTCTAATCTTCCTTTTTTTTTTTAACGTAAATATGTAATTTTTCCGTTTTATTTCCAGATTATGTACGATGCTTCTGTAACTTACCGTCATGTGTCACCACGGGATACATGTGCAAGTCGAGTGGTGGTGGATGCTTCTCGGACCTCATGGATCAACCCTCCATCCCTCGATCCGCGGCCTATAGAGGACGTCACGGATGTCTAGAACTCCTTTCTGAAAAGTAAGTTCCTTATGTCCATTCCTACTTGAAGTAACATTAGCCAAATTACATATGTACATATAGCACTTAAGTATGTACTAGAGATAGCGCTAAAGTATAAACGACAGGGCCGCACTTAGTACATAGTACATCACTGGGAGAAACATGAAAATATATATTTTAAAAACACTACCTGGCAACACTAAAAACATGTACGTATCATAGACGTATTTATTTTTTTGCTGTTGATCATATATTTAAGTCCCATTGTGGTACATAAGATTTTTTACGCGAGCAACAATTTGTAACAATGTTATTAAAATTTGAGTATTTAGTATGTTTATATCAAATCTTGCAAACTTGTGTATCCAGTATGTTTATATTTTTTTCTTACACCTTACCATGATTACTTTTATGAACAGTTATGAATATATTAATAGAAATAAGCCCCAACAAGGTGAGGTTACATTGCCATATAAAGATTGACTATTTTTTATTTAACCTCTTAATTTTGGCGAAGACCTAACTCTTATCGATATTTGATGACAAAGACAACAATCAAACAAAGAAAGAACACTAACAATAATGAACTATTACCTTGCGAAAAAGGCCTCATATTTATTTCAAAACACAGGGAAATGCGGATTGTCCATTAAGTTAAATGACAAATTTCAGGAACAAAACATGACTCATAAATCAAATAAAAATAGCGATTTTGGAATACCACTCTCTTTATTGCGTTATTTTAGGGTTTATGCTTCATAAATGAGCATAAGAACAATTCTACGCTATACAATATATCGTGCTCTCATCCACTTTTAAGTCCGATATACCCTCAACAATATTTTTAAAATCTATATGCAAATGGTTCGTATCGCTGAATTGTACTAATCTGCATAAAAAAACTATAAGCAAATACATCACCTCACCGAAGAAATCACCTGTTTTGTAAAAAAAACGTCATACATAGCGCGCTCCGCGGCCGGTCAATAGCGACTGAGCAACATAGAACTACCCTTTAAAGTAATCAGTTATGTCTCCCATCCCGAATTTCGTTTGCCTACCATGAATTTCGTTTGCCCAGCCCTTATTTTTGTTTGCACACCCTAAATTTCGTTTGCCCAGCCTTTATTTTCGTTCGCCCAGCCTTTATTTTCGTTTGCCCACCGTGAATTTTGTTTTGCAGACTGAATTTTTGTTTGTTTAGCTTGAAATTCGTGGGCCCGCCCTCAATTTTGTTCGTTCAACCTGAATTTGGTTTGCCCAGCGTTTATTTTCGTTTGCCCAGTCTCATTTTCGTTTTCCCGATCAGAATTTTGTCTATACAGCTTGAATTCCCTTGGTTAATAAGACTTTTATCTGTCGCCGTTCTGCGGGGGAATCTTATTTTCCCATTTTATAGTTATAATTAAAATTGGGAAAGCGAATGTAACACTTGGGCAAAGAGTAAATATACTTTTACTCTTTGACTTGGGCATACGTTGGGTAATCCTGGGCAAACGAATCGTCTCAAGGAAATACGTTTTTTCTCATTTTTTCCTTGATGGAATTTTTTTTTTTTCGATTTTTTTTTTTGGTGAAATGAACACTCACTGAGCATACGTGGGCAAACCCTGGGTAAACGAATGGTCTAGCGAAACCACGTTTTTTTAATGTTTGTTTTTCGGTCTTTTTTTATTTTTTTATTTTTCCGTTTTCAGTTGGTGGACAAAAAAAATACGGGCAAACGATAGATAGATAACGTCTTTAAAGTTTGTATTTTCCAATTCAGGGGTGCCAACTTCACAGGGCCTAAACCGTGCACTGAACTTAACACCCGTCTATAATTATTGAATTATTTAACTACTTAAAATTGAACTATACCGTTATTCATTTCTAGTAGATCTAAAGAAACTTAGATTACTATTGTCTCTAGAATTATTAGGACACACAAAGCAATAATCCAGACATTTTCTTGTTCTTGTAGGTACCAATATAGTTCGTGCAGGTAGTATATAACTTAAAAACTATTATCGCTAATTTGTTAATCTAATGACCACAATAATTAACAAACCAAAGAGGAAATAAATACACAACATTGAAAACACTCGAAATAATGCTTTCTAACACGTTACGAACAAACTGACGTCATGCGGCTACACACCAAATAGGTTAATTTGGTTAATTGTCATATTATCAAAACAAGTTGCGCAGTACGGATCTTTTAGGTCAGAATCAGATCATGCACACTAAAAAGTTGGAGACACGAGTGCAACAACTGAGTACTTTAATCCGTGATAGAACTAATTCATTAGAGTCCCTATACTCCCGAATATTATCCCACTAAAAGTAGTCAATTTTGAGGATCGTAACGTTATATGGGTTGCATACCCTTCAGGAAGATTTATGTAGATTTATGTTCTTATGTTTTACTAGTTTTAACTGAAAGTATGTACTTTTTTATGAATTATTCCTTATATAAACAATCTCTATTCGCTTCCCGACCCTGTCTTTCTTGTTTTAATGCTATCTCTAGTATGTACATACATACATACCCACAACTTCACTTCATCTTAACAAATTTTAAAAGCGAGTGAACCAATTAATTATCATGGAATTCTTGCAAGTGGGCGTGGCCGAACATTACATCCAAAACTATGCTATCCATCCACTATCCAATAGGATTGTTGTTTATCATTAGAGTTGGATAATCGGTGCCGCGTTCTACTTCGTATACTCCATAATTCCAATGCAGCGACGACTCTCTCAAGTTAATGATGTTTAAGAGGGTAAGTGTTTTAAATTTTCGTTTAAGTATAACATTTACAACGAATAAAAAGTATCGCAAAGGACGCATACGCCAGTGCGCGCGGCACCGATTATCCTACTCTAATAATCATAACAACTACACCTACTCACTATATGTAGCGGGTGTCGCAACATTTAAACAAGTATTGTCTCGGAAACGGTTTGACAAATAAAAAAAATGTTCTTGGGTTTAAAAAGGTGTGTTTAACTATTTCATTTTTTTGATGTACAGGATGCATAACAAATAACTATGAATCGAGATTAAACTTTAAGACATCTCATAATAATTATAATATCTCAGCAATAATTATAGAACGTAGTTAATAAAATATGTTTAGAAATTAAAGAACTAAAAATGGGAAAATATGTGGGGTTCAAGAATTAAAGTTGCATAATTTGTTGCATTTTTTATGCACCGCATACATAAAAAAATGAAATTGTTAAACATACCTTTGAAAAACATAACTGAATAACTTTTCTATTTAACATTTTTTTCTACTCATTTTTTCAATTTTTTTCAAACCGTTTCCGACATAATGCTTATCTAAGCAGAAGCACCTGATATTATTACGCATATTTAAGTAATTAGTTTCCATCCTATTCAGAACCTCTAAATCACAACTTTTTGCTCAGAAATTTGATTTTTCATGTCAATCTAACCTACATACATGTCCCGCATATATTTCTTCTTCGGCAAAAAATTCGTTTCTATCCTTTATCTCATATGTCACACAAAATATTTATTTACGTAATCTCATATAATCGCTACATTTTTCGGTTGCCAGTAAAATTTTAATCGCACGTAACGTGTTAATCGCAATGATTTTCGATAAATGATATTTACACTGTAAGCCGCCATCAAACCAATAAGCCGTACAGAATTTTATATTTATCAAAGCGAAGGCCAAAATTTATAAAAAGGTCAACGTCTGAATATATTATTTGCTCGAAAGTGATCGCTGAGATTCTAGGAATTATAGCTACGTATAAGATGTGGAGTTTATGCAAAAACCTTACATTTTTTGTCTCGCCGGTTAGCCGTCTTCGTCTGGTTTTTTAAAATATTACCTAATTTAAATATAGCGCCTAGTTCGGCTGCAGTTAGGGACGTGACTAATGAAAATAAATAACCAATTTTATAAACTCCTCCAGTCGAATTTTTTGTTAATTTGATCACTGGATATGTTTAGAAAAATAAACGCTGGTTAAGGAATTGCCACCCGCAATCCAGTTTTTCCATTCTGTGTTTAATGCTTTTTGGTTTTTACGAGGATATTCATCTTTCGATTTTCTTGCAGCTAACCCCCGATACATTTATCCCGTCCGCACACGGGGAAACACAGAAGTAAGGTCCGTGAAAGTATGCTGTCACGCATAGCCGGCACTATACTACGCTACGATAATTAAAGTATAAGCCGTATTTTTTAGGCGCATATGTCTTGCCCCTGTATATCCACGCCACTGTCCGTGCGTATAATGTTATCCCGAACGAAGTCTTCGCGGGAACCTGGGACGCTGTAATACGGTGTAACACGGTACACTTTCTCTGTAAGACGGTGAGCTATTCCGATAGTGTTCTACCTGCCGGCGCGGCGGTGTAACGGGTCGACCGCCGCATTGAAAACAATTTTTTGTCAACAAGTTTTTGTGTATTTACATATTACCTGATTTTGTGTGGATTTCTGCAATAATGGCACAGTCGTTACCAGTGTTGCCAACTCTACCAACTTTTAGTGTCTTGCTCAAATCTACTACCTTGCACCAAAAATTTAGCAACTTTTTAAATTTTTCGAAAATTTAAATCATATCCATAAAAATGATAATAATGGTTTATATTTTTTTTATTGCACCAATCTTTCTATTTATTTTTTTCCATTGATGTATTTAGTGAATGTAATGGAGAATAGATGGCGTTACAGGTTATTGTGCAACTATCAAAATCATTTATTTACTTTTTACATCATGGCCGCGTTTGATGTTACTAATTCTTGATTCTACTAAGCGATAAATTATATTCATTTTCACTCCCACTTTCACTCATTTTAATGATGTTACATTAAAACTGTTTTCTATCATCAAAAACAATGATGATAGAAATTCTCCACCTCAAAAATTAAAGAAGCTGCATTACGATCAAAAATATTTCACTCTGTGGGAAAATGATGAAGAATTAAATTAAAGATAATTTATTAAATATTTATAATCAGTAATTATTATATTATGATGATATATGTACCTATGATTCGTTCTTCAATTTTTGACTTATTTCTATTCTTATTTCCGAATATTGACGATCTATAATTTTGCTTTATCATTAGTTCCCTTATGAAAATACTTAAAATATGTCTTATCCAATCGAAAAATAATTTCAGGATACCATGATTCTTACTCGAGGATCTCTAAAATACTTGAAAAATAAAGGTAGTAGATCTACCAACTTTTCATAGTAGGATTTGTTGGAAACTACCAACTTTTAAAATCTTATCTCCCCCCTTGACACATTTTGAGATGGCAACACTGGTCGTTACCATGTGTGAATAGACTTAAAAAGATGATTGAAAATTACAAGGCTTTTACAATAGACGGATCATATATGTTATGTATTCCTTGCAATCGTCGATATATATTTCGTGATCGCCGAATGTGTAAAAGACATTCAGATTCGAATACTCAACAAAAAAATATACCTGGTACGGTAGAAAAGAGGAATTTTTTATTTTGACTATTTTGAATTTGCACCTTTAACTACAGTAGACGTGGAACAATCACGTTTAACGAGAATAAATGCAGAAAGACGATCGGTCGTGGCAACGTATGCTCAAGCAACAAGGACAGTCGGTGTTTCTGAATGACACAAGCAATAGATATGTACACATACATTATTAACACATTTTTCTCCTGTCTTTTTGATCTCTCATACGAGTATGTCATCTTCCGTCAATAACATGATGGATCACGAGTCCGGCCCTGCGTTACAGCACACGTTCGGAACCCTACACAAAAGCAATAAAAGTCACCAGCTGTTTTTTTTCCAAAAAAATATTTTCATCACGTCCGAGGAGTCAAGCGAAATGCTGTAACCGTAGCTGTACGTAACCGTACTTGCGTTTCTTGTTTTTTGAACTTTAGTTTCGGTTTTATTGAATTTGTGCAGTACTTTGCCGCTTTCTGTACATCTATAGGGTCACACTGTATGTGGACAGTTTGAACAGCGATATTTTTGCGATATATTATCTTTATCTAGAGTGCCATACTATATCTATCTGCATGCACGCAATCGAAAAAGACTTTTTTGCCTCGTTACTGTTGGCCGTTACAAATAAGGTTGTACGAGGTGCAATTTTCCGCGAGCTTATACAAACAACATACGGTATTCAGTCGCTAGGACTGCGCACCACGGTTATTGGTTTGTCGAGGAGTTCTCCTTTTTTGCTTATTAAAATTCTTAACGAGTTATAGGAATAGTGTAGGTTTTACACGTTATACGCGATGCCAGTCGTTTATTAATGCCGGTTTTATTGCTATCCTCGCAGCGTTTACGACTAGAAGGAGAAGGGCAATAACTTGAAGAATAATATTAAAACGGTTTTCAAAATAAATCAAACAATTGTAATGTTACTTGTAAGAGAGGTGTGAGGAATTTTAGGAACTGAAAGCCAATCAATAATCACTGTTAAAAATTACTAAAATGATAATAATGAAAATACATAATTAACAGAACGTTCATAAAAACGGCAAAGAAGAAACTGCTGCCAATTAACCAATTCTTTCAGTTTTTTTACATACTTGTAAAAATTGAACCACAAAAATAATTAGATTTTATGCTTAAAAAATGTTATACTTGAATCCCTCTATCTCAAACCGATAAAACCACATAGAGAGTCATTTACATATACAGGGTTGGAAAGTCTACATTTTAAACGTCAACGCGTTTCTACTCGCCTAAACGCTTTTGTTTAGCTAGAATGTTTTCCATATCTGTATGTGTGTACATACAGTAAGTCACAAAATTATTCGTACCTTTCCAAAGGTTAAAATTAACGTGAAAAATCCTCATGATGGAAAATGGGAAGAACTAAAATTTTTTGAGGGTAAATGTGTTAAGTCTTATGCAGTGAAACATACAAGTTTAGAAGCCACTGAACAAAGACTAGAAGAATAAAAAATATTTTACTGAAAGAGGTACAAAAATTAGGTCACAAAGTTATTCATACCCTACATATTTATTAATAGTAATAAAAGTTAAAAGTACAATTTAATATTTTATTAGTCCACAATCTTTGCTCAGTGATTTCCAAACTTGTATGTTTCAGTGCTTAAGACATTTACCCTCAAAAAATCGTAGTTCTTGCTATTTTCTATCATTAGGATTCCCACGTTAATTTTAATCTTTGGAAGGGTACGCATAATTTTGTGACTCACTGTATGTACTTAATATGTAAGGGTAACCTAATTAACATCTCCTGTATAATATCCACCCCTGTATAATATTCATTAATTAATGTTTGATAGATTCAAATGTTGGTTCTAAAGAAATCTCGACAAGGTGACTATTTGGATACAATAACTAATAACATTTGATACATGTCAATAGCGTGTGATTTCAAAAGGGTTTAACAAGCCTTTTAGAAAAGTATATTAGCCAGTTTTTTAATCAAATTCCGGTTACATTATCCTAAAGAGCATATTTTAAAATGCTTTGATACCAATTTTAAGTGAAATTACTTGTGGGGTTTCTGAAATACAAGTCCCCATTTTTGGCTTTAAATGTTTTATAAACAGAAAACTTTCTTCGTGAAATTTTGGTATGAGCGTGAAAAGCTTCGTGTGCTGCTTGCAATAGTTAGAGTACAATTTGTTACTTTAGAGTTATGTATAATGTTATTTATAATTTTTTTTTACATTGACAAATTTGCGGGCAATATCTAATTTCTTTTATAGTAGTACAAAATCCATCTATTTTTGTTTTTTTTTTTAGTTTTATTTAAGAAGAAAATGAACATATTCTCGGATTTTTTTGTTCCCCAATTTCCCAAATTATTCCCATTTAAATCTGAGTCAACCCATAAAAAAGGTCAATGTGGTGCAATTGGTGTAGATCTGAGATAAATCGATTTAAAGCTAACTTCATGTCGTTCAGAGTACACACGCGCCGTTTCTTTAATTATTTAATTATGCCTGTTTTTACCGATCTGTGGTTTAATGTTATTTCTCTGGCGGTCCGTTTGTAATTTTATAATGTCTTCGAGTTGATCGGCTGGATCGCCCGTCCATAGGCGTAGCAACGCAGTAATAGATACAGATAAAATATTGATTGAGTGAAAATATTGAGATGTGCCGAATTTTGCGCTTACTCAACTGGGAAAAAATATATTACTTCATTGTGTTCAAAATTACATTCTCAAATAATAATGTTATCTATACCTATGTAAATATCTAGGTACGCTTTTACGAAAATTATGTTAACTGATACATTTTAATTTAAAATTCAATTTTCCTTGAAGGTTTCTACTTTTTCATTTAAATGAATTAAAATAATAATTACATATACCAGATTTGGCTAAGGTATACTTTCCAATATTTTTTTAAAAGGCTTTCATATACCTATAAAATATATTATTTTAGTCTCCACCAGTGGCAGCTGGTGGAATTTGAAACTTGTATTTTCATGGGCAGTAAAAGCATGGGACCCACACCAGATTTTAAGGCGTTATTACTGTACCAAAATAGAATAGCAAACTTTAAACGGAACTTTTGTTATACAATTTCATTTTAATTAAAGTATTACAAAATTAGCTATTACAAAATTTTTCAGAAACGAAATGATATGAAATAAAAATTCAAATTTACATATTTTTAACAGTTTCGAAATAATGAAAAAGACACAAGAATAAAGACTGTTTGCCTGATAATTAAGAAAAAACAAATATTTTGCCAATAAAAATTGAACTTTTTAAAGATTTTTTGGAGGTTGCGCAAACCTACCAAGTTAAGTATTCAAACCTTGGCATCAACCGCGACTGCTCTGCTTGGTTTTACAAAAATATTGCAAAAATTTATGAATTTATAGAATACAATGGAAAACCATTTAATTTTGAACCGAAGATCAATTTTATCATCTTTGGAAAATGTTAACGAATTCGTTATGTTTTCCTATTTATTTTTTTAAATAACACGACCAATTTTGTTTCCACATTCGCCGTCTATGTACGGTAGGGTACAACGAAGTGGCATGCAGCTTGACCTCCTCTCACTCGTACTTCTCAAGATCGTTTCCTCTCTCTTCACGACAGAACACACTATAGGCTCGTAATAGCATAATAATAACGAATAGTACACACATCGCTTGAAAAATAAATAATTATTATTATATTAGAATTCTAACCAAAAAGTTGCTTTGTACATGAACAGGTGATAGGTATGGCACGGGTTCCATTCTTATTTTGGTCCCAAATAAAAAGCATGAGCTTGAAATACATACCTACAGTATCATTTACTAAGAAATACAGGTTATTTAAGATATCAGAAAAAATCAAATTAGGGTATTTTCTGTCGGGTTTACGTGCAAAACAAACTGAGATTTTGTTTGTCTATGATTAAAAGTCTTGTAATTAAAAATATATAGTTCTCATTTTTTTTTAATTACGAGGTGTGGTTATTAAATAACCGAACTGATGCTGCTACCAGCGCGCTGCGAGCGTGTCGCGACAAGTTTGAACAGAATTGTTTCTAGTGATACTTTCCCCACCCTGAGCTCGCTGGACAAGCCAGTGGGTCGCTCAGTTTGACCGTAGCAGTCGTTTGAATTAGTCTACGCACCAGTGACGCGTCGAAAAAATGTTAAGTGTTCAGATGGAGCAACGGGTTAATCTCGTTTCTTGTTAAACTGAGGTAAACTTTTACAGAAACTTATGCAATATTAAAAGAAGTGTACGGGAATGAATGTGTATTCTGCACACAAGTTTTTGAATGGTTTAAACGGTTTTAAGAGGGATGTGAAACAATCCCGGTCATGCAAGACGATCTGCGCCCCGGACGGCTCTCAACGTCAAAAACGGACGAAAACGTTGAAAACAATTGGTAAATCAATCCGCGAGGATCGTCGTCTGAGCATCCGAGGGCTTGCTGAACAGGAATCGACAAAGAATGTGTTCGCCAGATTTTGCATGAATCGTTCAACATGCGCAAAGTTTGCGCAAAAAAAATTGTGCCAAAACTCCTCACTCCCCCAGCCAAAGGAGTCAAGAATGAAATTTGCGCTGGCATTCTAAATAACATTGACTGATCCAGGTTAGACACGGTGATTACTTGTGATGACAAGATTTGAAAGTGTGGAAGCGGGTAAAACAAAAGCGACGGAGATTCTGAACCAGCTGACAAAAGCGGACTTCCAGCACTGCTTTCAACAATGGAAAAGTCGTATGGAGCGGTGTAGAGATCGCCAAGAGGAGTATATTGAAGGCGAAAAATTTGCTACTATAATTGGTAACGAATAAAAAGTGTTTTGACAGCAGTTCGGTTATTTAATAGCCACTCCTTGTATATCGAAAACTATTGTGGATAAACCGAATTTGAAAACAATGTCGAAAAGGTTATAAAATCCTGTAAAACTTTTCCATTTAACCATCTTTCTAACTCCAACAATAACCGAGATACCTATGCGATGCATGCATAACCAATTTGGGACAGACTGTATATTTCTAAGTATGTAGGCATATGTATATGCGTTCTTTGTAGGTTCCTCATACTCCATAAAAAAAAAATCCCAAAATGCTGTTATCGGAACACGAAAAATTGTATTTAAAGTACATGCATAAAAAACCGCTACCAATGGAATAACTACTTCCACGCTCCACTATGTGGATGTGGAAGTAATTTTTGTTTTGATTATACATATGTTCTTAAAATTCTTATAATTTTTCAAATTATCTTTTTAGGTATATTTTTTTAGATAACCCCGCATGTCTCAATTTGAAATACGTGTCTTGCATCGTTTGCGAATTAACTACAAACAAGGAAAAAGGGTCTTACTACCCTTTATCCCTCAACCTCTTAACCGATTAATCTCAAAATATAATCAACTCCAGACCTCGTCATTGTACAAAAGAGCTCCAGATTTCAAGTTTATGTATTAACGCATTCTAGAGTTATCACAAAAAAGGTTTTTACAGACATACCGACAGACAGAACATTTTTTTCACTTAAAACTTAATATCTCGACGTTTCAGAACATTTTAAACCTAATTAGCCGATACATTTTTTTTTATTTTCATGATTACTATATCTCCACTCCACTACGTGGATGTTGAAGTAAAACCCACTTCGTATTTCTGAAGATATGTCACGACTTTGATCATCTATTCCCCTAGGATACTCCCCTGGGATTGGGAGTATGTCGCGGTCTTCCGGTTACGTAATCACAAAATAGTATTCACATGTCAATACTCATTTAATATTCAAATATCACATTCAAATCGTAATATTTTTTAAGATTACAATTTTTCACCAAAAGTAGACCTACTTCAGAATTTTAAAAGAAAAAATAAAACGTTTTTGTGCTATTTTTACCTTGTAATTATCGTTTTTGTCCATTTCAAGTTGTTTCTAAATTTAGTAGCGAGCAGTTCCTGAATATCGACGGCTTTGATCCTTCAGCTGGCGCCCATGCGGCAGGTGCTAAGCCGAACACATTGCAAAGGAACCTGTCGTTAAGTGGGACATGCCGATTTTACGCGGAGATATACAATGTACGTATACGGTACATACCTTCCATGGTATTGCGTAATGGCTATACTAAAAGGGGCCTGCAAACTCCGAACAGCCGACGTGTATTAAATTTTTAATACAATTCGATATTCGATGGATGATGTACTGCAAATAACTAGGAAGTAGCGCCATCACGTTAGGTCGGGCGAATGGAATGTTAACGGTGGTTCAGCGGAGGTATATAGAATGTAATTCTTGAAATTTACAGCGTGTTCCTCTAAAAGGATGACAAAAGTGTCCTATTTGGCATATGTATTCCTGATAATATGTAATTACAAAAATGGAACAGAAACACAGTTGGGATTGTTATTGTGGGACACAGTCCCACAATAATTTTTGGGATTTGGTAGCTTTTTGAAATAATATTTAGTCACGAATATTGAGGGCTTAAATATATTAAAATAATGGGTGGCAACCGTTATTTATAGAGGAAATCAGCTCGCCGGTCCTTATTGTTCACAAAAATGTTAATCGCCTTTTCACTCACCCCTTCTTGAGAGTTGCCACCCATCACTAAACAAATAAAACAAAACAGTTTGTTTCTTTTAGGACACCCACATAACCACTTAAATATGTCGTAGACACTACTATTAAAAATTCGTGAATAATTTCGCGATTTTCCTACATCTGTTTTGGAAATAATCAAATCGGGTATCGGCCTTCCTAACCGTTTAATTTCCGTTCGGATCTCGTACGTAATATCTTTATTAGTCAATAAAAAGTCCACCGAATTCTTTTCAGTACACTTCTCAGCGAAGAAAATAAACAATAAAACTAAAAGCGGTCACTCAACAAGTGTGACCCGTTCAGTTGATTTTCGAACGATTTAACGACGTTTTGTTGGTCGCCATGGTCGCCAAACTTTACCAGTCACCGAAAAAGCCCGATTAAAAACGAGGGCTGGGAAACTGTGTGACCTCGCCCACGCGCGCGAAATGCGACTACGGTGGCTCGATGCGAATTCAGACTACGGTGGCTCGGTGCTCGATCGATAGTCTCATGATATGTGATAAAAATCTGTCATATATATGTGATAAAAATCATTATTTGTGGTATAAAAGGAATTAATTGATATTATTGTAACAGTAATTTATAGTAAACTAGCGACCCGCCCCGGCTTCGCACGGATATATAAAAAAATGGTTATTGTGGGTTATCCCTAAGAGATAGACATATACCATCGCGGACTTTTTTGTAGACCTTTTTTAAGGTGTACAATATTGTAGTACATTATTTTGATCTATCTCGTAGGGTTCAGCCAGCATTTGCAATGTAAGCGCAAAAAAAATGTGTTTATTTACGACATCGCATTAGAAACCTCTAAAATTATCAGTGTTTCTCTACTATATTATGAATGTATTATACATATAAACCTTCCTCTTGAATCACTCTATCTATTAAAAAAAAACGCATCAAAATCCGTTGCGTAGTTTTAAAGATCTAAGCATACATAGGTAGGGACAGACAGCGGGAAGCGACTTTGTTTTATACTATGTTATGATTAACACAAAAGAAATGTTTTCTATTGAAATTTGGGCTGGGCATGTGCCCATGTGCCCTTTATCACCAGCCGCCACTTGATTTAATGTAGTTCCATCGGTCAGCCCTTTTTGAGTGCTTCCTGGCATTTCAGTACCAGTCTAGATATTACCTTGCAACTGCTCAGCTCAGAGCTGCAAGGACTGCCTGTTATTATCGGCTATCGGTTATTATTTTTTATTATCGCATATAGGCTATCCTATCAGGTTTTATGTTTACGAGTATCCTGCTTGTGCAAGTTCTTTGGTTGTTTATCCTTGCACATTGTAGGATATCGTATACTCCTAAAATACCCAGGAGTATTTTTCAAGTGAGAAAGAGCACCTTGTATTCCTAATCTCACTATATATTCCTGCTCCTATCCACTGTCCCTTCCTTGGTCTTTGATCCATCCGTAAACTAGGTCTCGCCTCGAGAAAGAGACCTGTCCATCCTTGAGGTATTACTACTTCATAGTTGGGACTGGGAACCCTTTTTGATTGATATATAATCTTTTTTCTTGTCTAAAGTGACATCAACTATCAACTATACTCCTAATGGATGTATGTACATAATGTAGAGCTGTTGCTATGGAATAATTATTTTTTTAAACGTATTCGGTACCTCTTCTTGTCCAGAATATAGCATAAAATGTAGTTTAGGGGGATCTTTAAGAGTCAGTTTCGTTCCCTTACGTGTCACTTAATTTTCATTGCTCTGTGGCCCCCTAAAATTTTATGAAAATTGAAACAGTTGTCATTTCCCTTCTACATAAGTGATGTTACGGTTACAAAGAAAATAAAAAAAATATTGGTGTTAAATTATTTTTACACTCGTCCATGGTAAAACACGCTTTGTTATAAACTGTTAAAATCACATTTTTTGTAACAAAATAAGTATTTTAAAATACCCTACTGGAGAAAGGAGGCAAGTAAGTACTACAGACTTTTTAGATAGAGTGTTTCACAATTTATTATTACAAAATTCACATAAACCAGAAAATTTAACTAATTAAGGCCTAGTATCCTGTTATAAAAGTTTCTATGCTCTTGTTTCTCCAGATATGGTATCATTTTCTGAAGATTCTGTTCGTGTTTATTAGCGAATCCGTATAGTATTGTTATGTTGTTCCTGATAAAATGTACCTGTTCCTGCCTTTCTTCGGGTATTCATTACAGAAACGTAAAGAGGCTAATAATTATTATAAACATTTCATTTTTATGAATGCACTCAGTACTAAGCACTTGCAATCAGCGTCGGTGGCACTTAGCTCGTTTATTTTGACTATCTGGCACATTGTACATACATACATATGTATGTACGTGAGGAGTCATCCGTTCGTGAGATATTACTTTAAACTGTGGTGAGATTGTGCGCCACAAAAAAAACGTTATCAGATAGCCCTTTCTAGAGAAAGTAAGGGATGGGAGCATGTACCTTTTTCAAGGAAAACATTGAACATAGTAATTTTGGCTCCTTATTCCTTTCCACTCTTGAATTATTTTTCTTCATCGCCAATTTTTCCCAAATAAATACATATACCGTGTGTGTAAAGCAGACATCGGCCAGTTATGAGAAAGGACAAACATAAGTGAGACGACAGATAAGAAGTAACCGCACACGCATCGAAGGTAGTAAGGGAATAAGCACAGGTGGTGAGAGGGCCGTCACCACCTGTGCTTGTCGTTAGAACGAGAGGTGTAGCATTTGTCCTTTTTCACAACTGGCCGATATCGGCTTTACACAAACTGTATAAAGAACATTATAATTGGTTTCATATGTATTAGCAAGCAAGCTGTACCTGTTACTACTTACATAGATAGGGGTATTTAATTTATCTGTTACCGTAAGTGCGCTAGATGCCTTTCACAACGTGCATTGTCTGTTTTGGCGCCATCATTTTTATTCGCCGAGGCGATGTGCGTACATTCTCCAAGCTGGGTTCAGGGACTTATGCTGTTAAAATTATGGTCGATCTAAAGGACTGTTAGTCGTGTTCAATAATAACTGACTAATAACGAAGATTTCTAATAATAAATCTAATACACAATGATAATATCTAAAAATAATCTAATTGTATAAGAAAAGTAGCATAATACGATGAATACATATAAATAACAGTAAGGAAGTTTGCTTTGACCATGAGGAAGCTTACCAAACACTCCAATTACAACTTTAATTTGTAGCGTATATAATGCAACTGCGTTTATTAATATAATTACGCATAATTTTCTTCCATTTTATCCGCTTTTATTACAAACAAAAACTATAATTCTCGAATGTAACGGATTGTTTTTTGTCGGAAAATTACTGTTAGTTAAGCTGCATTCTTTTTTTTAATAGGTAGGAACAGGTTGTCATATACCATAAATAAACGATATTGAGTAACTGCAAATTGAGTCTGTTTCGCGTTGTTTATTCATAAATGCACTTTTACGTATAAACTAGTTTTTGACGAAGAAACGCCATTTTCATGAACAACTTGAATAATTACTGACATACCGGTTCAGTAACGTACGGGCATTTTTCTCTATAAAATTAGAACATCATCATTATAAGACTTACGAATATCGTTTAATCAATCTTAGTTTTTGATAACTACAACAAAACAGCCCCCACACAAAGCTCCTACACAATATACTCCTGATTTAAAATTGTATCTAAATAGTGTTTTCGTATTTTTCTAGGGAACAAAAGACCAGGTGTGATACCAAAAGGGGTATTAATGAAAGGACAACGCTTAGAAGAAAAGAAAATCCAAGATCTCTTCTATTATGTTGCCACCACGATATGTGTAATCACATCGAGAGTCCGCAAACTAAAAACCTTATGAACAACACGTTTTTAGGTGAGATTTTAATCATATAATAATTGAGTCAAGGTAATAATGTAGGCAGCAAGTATGTCGTGTGAATAGTGCGAGTAAATACATATGGAATATTTTACAAATTTGCTATAATACACTTGGAATAGTACTACTAGGATAAATAACAGTATTTCCTAAAAAGTACGCACTACTATATGGGCAATTTTTTATCTTTAAGTTTAGACGTAAAATGAACTGAATTCGAAAAAACGTTGGTTGCTGCTTTCATTACGTAATAAGTTTGGTGTTTTCTAATTTTTTTCTCTCATCAAATATATTCTCTCAAAATTCTCATCAAATAACCATCAAATATTGTTCTGACTTTGAAAGTAGGTAAGTAGTAATAAAATTAAGTAAGCAGGTATTTTAGATTTTATAAATTGTAAATCAGTCTTGTGAAATGACAACTTCGTAACAGTGAACTATTACATTACATTACATTACATGTCAATGTCAATGAATTGAAAAAAAGATGCAAAACGTACAAATCTCAATTGCAAAAAATAAAATCACGAAATTTTTTAAAATTAAAATAAATAACATATTAGATTTGTGGAATTTCATAAATCAGTTTTCACCTAAATTTAAAGATAACACTTTTTTCTATATATTGCTTATTTTTTTTGGGAAACAATTATATAAACACAAAACAATACAATTTTATGGAAATTCCATAGGTATTCAGTTTATTATATGAATTATCTATCTAGAGTGGTTAAAATGTAATGCAAATGAGCCTGTATCAGACATTTTTCAGAGCAAAGATTACATTTATGTATGTATTCATAAATGCTTTGACCAGGTAAGGTATTCCTTATGTTATGCAAATCCCTAACTGAGGCTTGTTTGTGTCTTTCATAAGATACTAAAGAAGTCAAAGGTAACTGACTAAACAGATCCTCTTGGCAAATGTATGCCATTTGGTGAAAGAGATGATATTTGGTTTTTAGTTTCGGCTTGGATACTATTATATTTCGTGAAAAAGATGATATATATTGTATATACACACTGGAAGTTATGGTTCTATGTACATAAGTGTATGTACCTATGCTTTTAAATATGTCGCAATTAGGTGAATTTACCTATTTACAACCCAGGGTCTCGGTTATATGTAACTCCTACTGTAGAATATTTCGATGCTCTAGAGAATATCAAAGTATACATTCTTAAAATGTCTCTTATTTTAGGAGATGTACCGGAAGAGTCGGACAGTAGATATCAGCAACAACAACAGGAGCCTTTCCTCTACTCCAATTCCGAGGTATGGTTCAGGGCGGCCACGATAGCAGTTCCCATTTGCGGTGCAGTCATCCTTTTCGTACTCATCGCATTAGCTGTTAAAATACTTAAGAATGAGCACCAGAATTCCACGTTACACAAATTGGGGTAAGCTATAATGGTTTTTGATCAGACATAAAATATTTTTTTAAATTGGTGTCCTTTCGCTTGTGATGTTCATAACCATATAATCCCATGAAACTGTATATGTAAATATTATGGTTCCTAGGAAACAAAGAACATTTCTTAGAACACATGTTTGCCTTCAGCAGTAGGCATTAATGTATATTTTAAAAGAATTATTATAAAAATATTTTTTTACATACTTATTCTCGGAAATAATTAAGACTTGACTTGTTCAGCATATTAAAAAGTGCCTTAAGGTCTAAATGTGGAATAGAACAGTAATTAATTTCAACATCTTGCCACCTTTAAACAGTGCTATGTTAGAAGAAACTAAGTATCCTAAACAATAGTAAATATGTTAATTGATTTTAAATTATTCCAAAAAAACTGGAACTATTTGAAACTGTAACCACAAATAATGCAGGCGCTGTATGCAACACGACTGACTCTTCAGCACATATTTACTAAGCCCATCTGGCAAAATAGGAAAAAAAAAACATTTTACAGTTGCATAGATTACCTTTCTGTAGTGACTGTATTCGAAAATTCTAATAACAAATATGTTTTTCTCGTGTCTCTAAATATAAGCCCCTAAAAATGCAAAGAAATCAACCAGTAATAACAAAGAAATTTCAACAAACCTGTTATTATTCAGAAATTTGCCTACTCAAATGTTGTAGGCATTTCTACTGATAGCTTCCTTTGGCTCAATTGATAACTTTTTCACAAACAGCTGATGTCTGGTGTACACACAGTGTATATTTAGTAGAGGTGGGCAACTGGTAAATTACCTATTAGGTAATCCTGAATTGTCACCTTACACTTTGTTAGTGATAGTTTTTCTAAACTTGGGTAGCTCGTATTGTATAAAAAAAAATCTAAATTCTGTAATGATACTTTTCTTTCATCTTTGACCACATAATAGCACAAAGTATACTACAACATCCTTTAATTTTCCATTACAGCCCCGCAATGTACGTACACGCTGTGCCGCAGCAGTGCAAGGGGAGCGGTGAAAAATACCATCCCGAGCATTTGGACAGGACATACGACAATCTCCTTGGAAAGGAGTACCTCCCTACACATCATCAGAACACGTTCTACCCCGCCCTTAAAGAGGACTTCCATCAACATCAAATCCAAATTCCTTTGTTAGTGCAAAACGATTTGATTTCTAGTGGTGGTGAGAGCAAGAACGAAACAAACGCCAAATTAAATTTGATGAGTAACCGTGAAGCAGAACCTGGAAAGTCTATCATCCTGAACATTGAAAGGGATGGGACAGCCAGTAGGTCTAATGTTAATTTAGACATAAATGTAAATAGTGGGTCCAAGTACTCTTCTGATCTAGATAAGTTTTGTACAGGGAAACCTTTCATATCATAGTCTTAAGATGTAGATTTGTTTTCGTTTTAAGTATATTGTTTCTGACTTCAGTAAATTGACGTACTTAGGGATACCAGGATGATATTTATGAGTGTCCAAGAGTGAAGTTATGCTTACGTTAAAATAAATTTTTGGCTAGAATATATTGACATACTGTAATACAGAATTTTGGCAAAACATCTTGACAAAGCATACCTACATTTTCGTGATTTCAAATCATCAAACGAATACTGCACTTTCAACATTGTAAAAGCAAGGTATGCATATTTAAAATTAAGAAAAATTAACGTTCTTGTATTTCGTTTAGAAACTCATTTAAGATTTAAAAACCAGCATTTTTAAATTGCTTCTTTATTTGAAGTGAGGTTATGTTTTTATTCTTCATTCTCATATTTCTCTAATACTAGCTTTACACCCACAATAAGTTGATGAATTTATTCACCAACTATATTTCATCAGATATTTATGTTTTATTTCATCAAATAAATTTGTGAACTTGGAGTATTTACACTATCTAATTTTCATGTGGTGATTGTGTCGTCAATTCTACCAACATTTAAGGTCGATTCTCACTTTCGTGCAAGGCACGTGCTCGGCACAGGCAAGGCATCGGCTCGGCAAAATATCTTTATCATTGAATTTTATGGATTTCGCGAGGTTTAATTCACACTATACGCGCCACGTCTCGGAAAGTGACGGCCGTTGCACGCGGCGTTCATCCGAAACAATATTTGCCGGGCATGTGCCGTGCATGTCCCGACAAGTGTGAATACGTTCCCGGCAGTCAATCGGCAATCAAAGGGTTAGTTCAGTTTCATAGTGACAAGAGGATGAAGCGTCAGCAGAGGCCCACTTTTTCATCGGAAAAAGATGAAATTCTTATTGAATATGTCCGAGAAAATGAAGCTCTTTATGATTTCTGTCACAAAAAATACTCGGACAGTCTGTACAAAAACACGTTATGGAACAAAATTAGTAAGAAATTACAAGTTAAGTTGTTAATTCCGTTGTTTAAACCACTTACCTCAAGCAGACTGCGAGTTTTTGAGTTGGTGAAATGGATTCACGATAAGTAGTGTTTTGTTTTTGAATAAGTTCCCCAACGTGCCCCAATAAATTGCTAAATTCATCCAAAGACATTCGGTAATATTTAAAAAATTTCGTCTGGTCATCTACAAGTTCTGTGTGCAACGTTGCAAATTCGCCTTCTTCCTTGTGTTTCTTTAGCATTTTATGCACCCAAAAACGTCTTTCTGTTTCCGCAATGTTTTTTCATATCTTCTTGTTCTTCTTCGTCTAATATTAGAGCAATTATTATTAAGGTGGAAGTTGTAAACATCACTTTTCTCAAAGCTACAAACTACCAAACCCTCGTGTGCCTGCACCAAGCCTGTCGCAGTGTGAATGGATCCGATTCCTTGCACGTCTAGTGAGAATCGACCTTTATAATGTGATTTGCAATTTGAGGTTATGCAGGTTGTTATATGCATATATCTAATACTCCTATATTGCTAGAAGGGTCTGGAGATTGGCGAAATCACCACGGTGCAGACATATATGCGCCTGTCTCTCTCTCGTAACTACTTCGAGTCTTACGCGCATGCCCGATAATTGAACATCCAATTGCCCCACCAGACTCGTGACGCTTGCGCACAACAGGTCAAGTAGTCATTTGCTGTCTCACTTACCCCATGACACCTCTACTTACAGGCACCAGCAATATAGGAGTATTAGATATATGGTTATATCATAGACATCTTACTTAGATGTCTATAGTCACGTTTATCACATAGAGCGATCTCCAAAAGGATCAGTGATCACGACATTTGAACACCACATTTCTGACTGACTTGTAATAATCTCTCACTTATCAGCAGACATTTTATGTAACAAAGAAATTTTATGATATAATGGTAACCGATCAGTGATCTATGGTTTATATGTTTATATTTAATACCTTATGATAACCAATCGCTCAGAGCTCGCTCTGTGTGACGAACGTGACCTGTGTGTTATATACATAAACAAAATTACCATAACCTCACTTTTTTGTGTGTTGGCCCCACTGAGTTGACAGATTTCGCGTCAATAAAATTGGATGAAAATAGGATTGATTCTAATTCATCAATTTATTGGTAACTAGCGACCCGCCCCGGCTTCGCCCGGTTTACGACATCACATTAGAAACCTCTAAAATTATCAGTGTTTCTCTACTATATTATGCATGTATTATACATATAAACCTTCCTCTTGAATCACTCTATCTATTAAAAAAAAACCGCATCAAAACCCGTTGCGTAGTTTTAAAGATCTAAGCATACATATGTAGTAGATAGATAGATAGGGACAGACAGCGGGAAGCGACTTTGTTTTATACTATGTTATGATTGACGGCAAATTTGAAATAAAATTTCCGCTTTACACCAATCCAATTTGCCCTTGAAGATACTTGATGAATTAATTCATCAATTTATCGTTGATGTAAAGCTAGCATAAGTTTTACTCTCATCTGTCAGCTTTGGACCAACTTGGACACACTTTATTGTAATCTCCTGAATGTATCGTTTCAATTGAACTCTGAGTTTGTATTATTTAAAGTGTAACCTTTAACATAACTTGAAGGCTGTGAAACTATATGCGACACGGACTGCCGACAGTAGTCGCCAATTACAAGGCCTTGTATTTCGAATGTCGGTGCTCTTCGACATCTGGGGAGTACTAATTAATACAGTCCTGGATATTCAAATGGATTGACTGAGTCTTTCACTTATAAGTATGAGGTATTTTTTTGTCTAATCTAGTAGGAGCATTTCTTACTAAATGTGGAAGGTGGTACACAAAAACAAAATTCTAAGTAGCAAATAAGGGAATAAATTTTTAGTCATCTTTCTTAAATCAACCTCAGCCTTATTCCTCCTGTTTTCTGCTTTTGCCCCTTTTCTTAATTATTTCTTAATTACCCAGAATGACATACAAGCCATAGTTTCTATACTAATATATAAAGCTGGCATATGGCGACGTGACACATATGCAAATTGCGTAGCAATTGATGCGGGTTGCCTCAAATTACTGACGACGAGAAGCCAGTCGCGCGATTGATTTGATTACAGTAGTCCCTCGTCAGCTGGTGCTATCGTATAACCTCTGCTGTATGCCAGCTTTATTAATAAAGATATCGTGTGGAACACAAGGGGCATCAATCTATTGAAGGAATCTTACCAGCATTATACATGATAACTTACTGTTAACGTAGGCCGTGGTATTAAATGCTACCTCAAAATTAAACGAATTTAAAAAAATCCAAAACTTTTAAAAAGCAAATTTTTTCTATAAAATAAGAGAAGACCGGTGTTATCAAAATAAATTTATTAGAATTTAAGATTTAACTGGAAAACGAATTGGTACACAAAAAGTTTTACAACGTTGAAAACCACAATTCAAAATATATCAAATTGTAAATCTACTGCCACATATATTTCAAACATTCTGTGGAGATTTCTTGTCCACATTACGAGACGTAATCTGTCATATCTTGTATAATATCGTAACAGACGGACGTCATCAATCGGCAAACTTGTGTAATTTTATTTTTCAAATCATCTAAAATCTGAGGTTATGAATTAATTATAAACCATTCCTTTTAAATGTCCTCAGAAAAAATTTAGAGGGGAAAAATCAGGCAAATGCGCTGGCCACTTGATGGTTCTTTTGGTGGAATTATCGCATCACGAAATGTTATCGTGATAAAATCCAAAGATGAAGGAATTATGTACAGGAACACCATCTTGCTGAAGCCATGTGGAATTCCATTCATTTTGCTAGTCATGGAAAATCCCTTCTTAAAAACCTCTAAATATTTTCTATTCGCAAACTTATTTCAATAATTTATTTAAAATCAAAGTTAAGAAAATATAAAGGCTTTTGCATTACTCCAACATTCGAAGAAGAAAAGGGGGACTTGGAATTATGTGGCTCACCCACATTATATGGATTATGTATTCATCAGTTCTTTTCCAAAATTTCCAATAGCTCTAGGATCTACCATATTATACAAGGTATTTCGAGTTACTGCCAAGTATAAAATCACCTATTAAAACTTTGCATCAAAAACACATGTGCAAGGAAACTCATACATTTACCATCACGTGAACGATAAACTTAACCCATAAATATGTTTTATTAAGTTAAAATTTCGATTTCTCAGTTTATGTCACCAAGTTTCATGCTTGACAATGAACTTTCTGTCATAGATCAGCATTGAAGCAATCAGTTTGGCTACAATATAATTTTTAAACTGAAGTGAGATATTTATGCAATAACTTAATGAGAAAAATGTGATGTTAAATTAACAATAATTGTAATAACGACAATAAAGGACTGCTCAAGTGTAATTTAAAATATGTATATTGTATATATGTAAAGTTTTGTACTTGTTTTTTTTTATTTAATTTTTTTACCATGAATTACTTTATAGATGTGCGATTGCTTATTTATTATATTATTCTCTATGAATTCGGTTATATTTTTGAATACAATTTGTGTAGCTTTGTATTATAATAAAGTATATTTCTGTATTAACTGTGTTTTATTTAAATTTTGTAAAACAGTTATCGAATTTCACAAAACGGTTGAAACATTCGTCAGTGTGATCAAAATATTGTGAATCTGAAAGATGATGAAATTATACCAAAAAAAAAAAAAAAAAAAAAAAAAAAAAAAAAAAAAACCCAGGGGGGTTTTTAACCCTAGTAGGATAGTGGTGTGTAAAATTTACACACTCGGCTAAACAATGATTGGCCCTGTCCAGCTGAGTGCTGCCATCTTGGTCTCCTCTTTGTCTATTCCTCCGTTGGTAGTAGTGCCTCAATCTCGAGGGAGTTAGAAAAAATAGAGACATTTAGGATGATACCTCTTCACTTAGAAAAATATAGCAAGAATAATTTGTGACAATATTTTATTTATGATCTAGCCTATTTACACCATTGTGATGTACTTATATTCGTTTTTTTTTTATAAATTCTAAATGCAATAAGTAGAATTTACTTTTCCATGAAAGAATGAAATATAAATTCTCATATAATGTTTCATTGATTTTTTTCACTTTCATAAATATAAACTGATGTTACAATAAAGATGTATTTGTGTTTTAACGACTCCGTGCTTTATTTAGTAGGTTGCAAGTTTTCTGATACAGGTAAATTTTATACAATGTTATCTTTAAGCACCCTACTGGGGTTAAGGAATTAAATAAACTTACCCATCCTGTAATTTGGGATATTATATAAAATCTTGATTCTACATATTTTCGAACTTGGCAAAAATGTACTCTTCCTACCTGTACTACCACTATAAGAGAGGGTCATCTAATAAAAAGCATGTTTTAATTGAGATAATTATTTTTTCATTATTGTCAGTATTTGATTTTTGTTTTGTCATAGGGTTAATAGATGTATACTTTATCATAAAATAACACTTAACGATGGTATTTAATTTTTTTGTCGATAAGTTCTCTATGTTTGAGTGAACGTAAAGAATTGTCTTAATTGTACATCCAACGCATGTTTGGCAATGTAATTTCTATTTAGGATTTCCTAACGCACAGTAGAGTATAATAAAACGGCAATTTGTTTTATTTTTTTTTAATTTTAATGGCGGGACTTTTCAATATATCGACCAGCACTCATGTTGGGGACTCCACATGAGAAATTCATTAAATAATAAATTTCGCGTCTAATAAGAGGTCGATTATAACACATCCCTGCCTTTAAAAGGTTAATAACTACTATTTAAATAGCTTAATACTTTTCTTTGTAACCAGAAAAACATTATGAAGGTTTCTTGTCCTGGGTGTGGGAAAAATATGGTACATAACTCCCTGGAAAGAGCACGAACATATTCCAATACGAGGCCGAGGACTAGCACAGTAAACGTCACATGCAAGCAGCATATAACATATGAGATGTTATACACTGATTTCCATGCTTGTTATGTAATATACATTTGACTAAATTTTTACTAAAATCTATTTAACAAATGAAATTTTCGAAAAATATTGAATTTTAGTATTCTGGAATGTAGACCATGTTGCAGTTTTGTTTTCCTAGTGTAACAAACAAAAAAAGATCGCTTTAGTGATGGGGAGTGAACGAGAAAAACCACCTAATTTGTTACTACAATTTTTGTCTTTATTGAAAATGGATGCTTACAACTGAACACTTTAACAACTGAAACTATTTGAAATATAAGGTTTGTAAATATCACTTTTTATGGTACTTATACCATGTATACAATAATTTATAAATAATTTATGATAAAATAAACATATAAATAATTACAAGTTTTACACGGACCATCGGTATTATAAAAAATTTACACAATATACAGGGGGACAATAAAAACCGATTGCTAAAAATTTTTATAATAAATTTGGAAAGGTTGTTATGCAAAATGCTTAGAAGCAAGACAGTAAGTGTACAACACCCTGTATAACAATGGTTTAAACATAAAATTTGAAACAATGTACGATTTGATAAGTTTCTAAACCTATATACAATATGTAAACTGAATTCAGTAGTCAGAAAAGAAAAAGGAAAGGAAAGAAGGCCAGACTGAAGGATATAATAAGACAGAGGATGAATTATCACACCTATCAGGCACACAAAGAAAATATCTTCAACGTACATATTTCAATAAAGTCAAGGTTGGGTATAACATGCACTCATATGTATGTATTATTAACACAATTGTATCAAGTGTTTTCAAAATACGTTACAATTTTAAGTGACTGGCAAAATACGACATCACATTTATTAATATATCAAAATATCTGTTTGTGTGCTGCAGGATATTTGGACAACCAAAAAATAATCAATTGGTACAATAATCAATGTGTCCAATGATCTAGATAAATATTATTCTTGTAAATAAGAATAATAAGTTGCATGATTACATTTTTTTTTACAAAAAAATATTTAAAATAGCAATTTATATGGTACATATTTTAACATCTACTTTAAATTTGGCATACCCCACTAAAATGTAATTCGAAACAAATTTCTCAAATAACTTTTTTCAATATCTTATCAACTATAATCCTATCCAACCTAATACTTTTGTGACCCAAATGTAATAATAGATTTCGAGGTTATGAAACATACAAAAACGATTACTAAAAACAAATATTTTCATATATTAATAGCAAAAAAATTTACCGTATCTTGAACACTTTTTGGCGGATAATGTAGTATAATCTTGTTATTGTGAACACATCTCAGAGTTCTTTGAGGGTTTGTTATATACAACCTTCACTGAATGTATACCTATTTTAAATACTCAAAAGTAATAACTAGAAATCGGATTTCAGATTGCTATTTCTTAAATTTGAGAGGCAGACTCGCAGAGGTTTGAAAAAGTTGCTCTAAATCACACGACTGCATCATTTTATAGATCATAAACGATCTTGTTATATGATTGTGGTAATTCACAAAACTGGCACATACATATATAGAACATATGTTATTGTTAAATGTTACTTTAACAAATTTGGGTATATAAACTGTGGTAAAATACGATGATAAACAAGATGATCCATTTCTGGGACAGCAACCTAAGACCCGATCTCTAATTATGACAAATGGATGTCAAGATACGCTGACAATGTCTTATTAGAACAATCAAGAATAGTGGAACATCAATAATAAATAATATGAATATACTATGTACATCAAATTCATCTTATGCTATGTTACTATATTAATAAAGTTTAAAGGTTATTATAAACATCATTTTAGAAAAGTTTATTACAAGTGGCACATCTTTAAAGGTGTTTTTAAAGCGTGGAAGACAAATCACCCATTAATAAAAGCTAAAATAGATCAAAAAGGCATGAACACAAACATGAAAATGTATGCAGTACATACATATAAAAAATAAGTAGGAACACTGTTCAATGATGTTTAAGATGAGGCACTTTTTGGATATCTGTTTTTAGTTCGGTCATTTATCTCCCACACTTCATGTTTTGTTTCTCTTTACCAAATAAGTCATTTATAATTACAAGACAACCATTCACCACATTTTAAGAAAAGTAAAGCAAAAAACAATATGAAAATTGTCTAGTCGATTATTATATTACTAAAAAAGTCCTCAACAAATTTGACAGGATTCCAATGAACTTCAATAAAAAAAAAATATGTAATTGAATAAATAACACTGTTTACTTAACATGTATTATGCAGAAAAAAATTAAATTTTTTTACCAAGTCCTATCTTACTCGGTGTCATATTAATTTTTCACAATAAATTATGTACATCAAATTTTTATCGGAAGCTGTGAAATTTGAAGTTGCTGCAATTTGAAAATAAAGCATGAGACACAAACTATATTTTATTTCCTATGTTGGTTTGAAGGTCCAGTACATAAGTAAAAGAACACATTTTTTTGGTTTTTTACAACTTCCTTGTTCTTACACATACACAAATTTTAAATGATCAAACTTATACTTTAAGAAAAATTACAGTCTAATAAAGACTAAAGAAATGTGTTGTGAAATAAAAGGACAAATTCCTTCGATTGTGAAAAAATATTTAGCAAATAAATTATAAACCAATTTAATGATCCCTGATAAACCATGATTAAATTTTTAAAGCCTAAATAGCCTGCCTAAATCACATAAAATATAGTATGTATCCCAGACCTTAACAAAGAATTCCATATTTCACAATTGTTAAATTATAAATTTTACACAATACAAACAATAATAATCTTTTTTCTTATTTGTACATATGTTCATGTAAGCCTTGTTCCATAGATTATTAAAAATTGTAGGCATACCTTTCTCACTAACCATTCTTCAAGACATTTCTTTATAATCATCTAAAAATCTCACAAGCCATAGTTTTTTCTTCTACAATGTCGTTTTAGATATCTCTAGGTATATCTAATATTTTTCACCACTTACGATTCTGGTTCTATTTTTACAAATATGATGTATAATTGCAAACAATATGCTTTGGTAGAAAAGTGTATTAAGCTCTGCTTACATACTTGTCGAAGGGGCACAATAGTCACAATATTAAAATCATGATTACCTAAACGTAGCATTTTCAAAGGTCCGTAATGTACTCTGATTGCATACATATATCCACAGATAAAATTTATTCACATGAAGCTTAATTATTAGTGAAAAGATTACAAATGACTGACACTGAAATTGTTCTAAATAATTATTTACAAAATTAAAAGCAAACTCGGGATAGTCATACCCACATTTTAAAAATAAAAAACATAATTTTTTTCTAACTCAGTCAATGTACAAATGTTTAGTGGAGATATTTTGTAATTCTCTCGAGATGGTAAATGTTGTACCAATGAAAAAATTATATCAGAGAATTATTACTGTTTAAGTTTACCCTCTCCATAATAGACTGCACATATGCTTCATGAATTTGTTTCGTAAATTCCGAATTATTTTTTAATAAATAAATCAAAGCCTGTGCCAGCTGCTTTTCCGTCAACAGATCTATTTCACATGTGGCATTCTCTGATTTCTCTTTGGTGCTGGGGGTGGTGAACATCATCGGTGTCATTAAATGTGGTTTTGGAGAATTATCCGTAAGCTGAGTAAAAGGAGACGTCCCAAGCAAGTCTGTAGTTTCTTCTTTTTCTGACTGGCTCTGTGCTTGGCCCTGCAGCAAAAAAGCTAGAGGCGACTGCTGCTGATTAACCGGGGCACATTAAAACTAAATCCATTTTCAGGTTGAATTTTTTTCTCACCAGTACTTGGTCCAGGAAATGATATGGGCACGCTCCTTCTATCTGTATTAACCGTGGTTTTCTGCCTCATGCCAACCTGTTCTTGTGGAGTGATCGACCTTTGCTGTTTTTCGATATGCTCTACACTATGAGCCGGGTTTGACATCAATCGCTGTAAAACATTTTCACTATTACCTCCTGAAACACTGGGTTTTTGTGACGTCTTAGTGCTAGCTTTGGCAAAAAAGTCCATAACACTTTGTGAAGTTACGTCAGGTACCCTTGGCGTCGATGAAAATGTCGGAGGGCCCTCCTGCTTCGTAGGAGTTTTATTGAAGTCTTCCTGCGCCTTAGACAACATGCTAAATATGTCCACGCACTTATCTCGTCGCTTCGTCTTCTCGTCAACTTTGTCTTTAAACCCTTCCATCAGAGATTCAATCAAAAAAGTAATACGTATGCACTCTTCGCGATTGAAGAACCAAATACCAAATATCTTACTTTTAGAGTTCCTATACAACAAAAAAGGTACTTGCATCTGATAATCAAAATCTTTCACAATCGGTTCTATCAGATTGTCCGTATTGAGTCGGTTCATAACCATAATACTGTGAAACGGTTCCCCATTTCTACTATAGATGAACAGCGCACCTTCCGTATCAGTCTTTTCCCATTCGTTTGTAGATGTATTGAATATGTACAACGCAACGTGTGTCGCAGTTGCCAAAATGTCCTTAGCATATGGATCAACTCTTTTTATAGATGTAACGCTCATACGCAACTCAACAGAATCAGCCATGATTTAAAACTGAGAAAACAGGAAACGTGAATCCGCTGCGTCGGTAAAAACGCTTACGCTAATTATGTGGTCAATTAAAATCGTAACACACAAAATGTCTAGCACTTAATACAATTAATGACGAATTATACAACTTCAAAGTTTTTAAGTTGTTACGGTTCGAAATAATGAGTATATTATTAAAAAAAATGTAAACATTCAGATTAGAAACAGTTACCTTTTATATCAACTAATCACAGAATAATCCATCTTCTAGGTTTGTTCGACTGTCAAATGCAACTGTCCTAGAATTACCAGGAACATGCTTAAAACGCACATATAAGTACAAAAAAAATACACAAAAAGCGTGTAAATAAATATGCTTTCCAATCTTTTCAGAACCAGGTAAAACGTTTATATCCGACTTTCGGATTTATTTCCTGATAACAATTCGGGATCGAGACCGACATTGCTTGACGATGAATAATTGATACTCCTATTGCTAATGCAACAATGCTCACTCAAGTAAGTTAAGGCCGCTTTACAGCTCGCAATTTTTATTGCGCAAGAGATTTCGGTGTTAGTTTACAGCAATTTTCGTTGCTAATTTTAGTTGTCAGCCACTGTTACCAAAATATAACTGATAAACTCATTTGCTACAGAAGGTTTAACCATTTTAAACAAACAAAATAGATATAATTAAATCAATCTGAATGAGGGAAAATTCAGAAAACCACAAAATTCAGAAATTTTAAATATCACAAAACATAATACAAACAATGGCACAGCACGTTAAACGTTGAGGTTATGTCAAACAGTTGGCGACATTTAAAATTGCAAATAGCCACAATAATTATAGCTCCGGGCTTGAAATTTTTATCTGCAAGAAATGCACGAACAATCATAAATACGCATGCGTGCAATAAAAATTGCTGCGATCGCCAGCAAGAAAAATTGGGATATGTAAAGCGGCCTTAAATGCATTTGTGATGGTAATGAAGGTCTACACTATGCACTTTTTAAAGGCCGCTTTACAGTTCTCAATTTTTATTGCAGGCAAGAAAAATTGCAGCAATTTTTAAAGGTTAAACATTTTTAAAAGACGCCTAACCTATTTTAAAGGTTAGGTGTCTATTTTTAATGTATTACACAATCATTTTCTTTCAATAGAAATTGTACATATTCATGCGAGAATCCAATTTCCAAACGTAGTTACTTTTACAGGCGGCGACTTAAGAGGGACAGTTTCGTGACATAATAGGGAAAACGTGGTGAAGTAAGAGGAAATGTGAATTAAGCGAAGGTGACTTAAGAGGGGAATCGAGTGTATTTGACAAATGCGTGAAAAATTGCATAAATAACGTGACACCAATATGGGAGGTTCGCCAGGAACCTACTACACTCGAACCCCTCTTATTTCACCTTCGCTTAATTCACATCCTCTCTTATTTCACCACGTTTCCCCTAGTATTTCACGAAACCGTCCCGCTTAAGTCGCCGCCTGTAAAAGTTTTAGAACTACGTTTAGAAATTGGATTCTCGCATGAATATGTACAATTTTTATTGAAAAAAATGATTGTGTAATACATTTATTGATTTAAAATAGGTTAGGTGTCTTTTAAAAATATTTAATCTTTAAAATATTCATTCAAGTGGAAAATTGAACTTTGTCACGCACGACTGGGTATACTTACGTTGATTTTTCGTTCAGTTGGCTCATTTTTCGTTATAACAAGTGCTGTGGTATATCTCTAAATATTTCTTTTTGCAGTTAAAACACGAAAAAGTTGAGGTTATGATCGTGACTTAAGAGAGGCTAAATATCGCGACTTAAGCGACGCAATGATGCACGGATTTGGCGACTTAAGAGGGGTTCGAGTGTACTTGAAATTTTTAAATACCAAAACTCCTACTACTGTCCTAAACCTCTTAATACTAATTGATTCATTCTCTTACGGTGAATACGGGCATTATTTACTGGGGTATCTTTGTATACTTACTTTTTTTAAAACAAAATTATATATGTGTAATATATTATTATATGTATAATTTTAACAGGTACATCTATAAACTTAATAATATATAAATAATAAATTGATTACTTAAAAAAATTAAAAAGTAAATAAAACTTAATTACAATATTATTAAGAAACAATAATAATAAGTCGGTAAAACAATAGTTATATTAGGACCTGTGAAACGTCACTCCCGCGAGATAATGTCGCTACCTCGTACCGCTTGTTCTTCTACAAGAATAATAGGTGTGTATTTTTATAGGTGTAGGTATTTTTATAAAAACGTTTAAAACAAAAATATGGTATAACTGAGGACACATTACAAATTACACATTCGCCGTTCCATTTGATATCACAAGGGTCAAAAATTGAGGTAAGAGAAGGTAACTCATCTCAGTTAATTTTTTCGTCAGTTGCGGAGTTGCGTGTCAAATCGTAAACACGTAAACAGATTATGTAAAGGTAGTCTGTGATGTATGCTAGGGATGGGCATCTAACATCGATGTTTCTGAAATATCGATGTTTTCCACTGAACATCGATGTTTTAATTTCGATGTTATATTTTCAACATCGATGTTACTTGTAAACATCGAAACATCGATAAGTAATACGTATCCCACAAATATCATTTAATATTTCAGTACGAACATTTTTAAGTTGCTAAAAAAAAAAACGAAAAAATTTCTAATTGATTCGTTTTACTCTTTGTACATTGTGGCTTACGCGACATATATCCGTCAAGACAGAAAGTATTAAATTCCAGCAAAGATCTCATTTATTAAACGAAAGTAAGCCGATATTTGTAGGCACATTTTCTAGTTTCTACTTCTACAAAACTATACACTTTTTTTCAGAGAACATAAAAATTAAAGTCACTTTATACTGGGTGTAACAGGATTATGATACACCCCCTTTTCTCCTTTTAGTTTTCAAGATAGTTAATTGAAATTTGGGATATCCTATATACATAATAAGCGGCACTGTCTGACATACAAGTGATTATTTTTCCACTTCCGGTTTCGCCGGAAGTGACACAAACTCGATTTTTAAATGGAACTCCCTTTATATTATTGCATTTTTGAATTCTGCATAATTTTCTGAATCCAACAATACCAAATAAGTGACATTTCAAACGTCAATATTTTTTACAATTATAATTTTTAGTTTTCCATTTAAATGGGCCATGACGGTTCTTATGTATTCTAAATGACCCATGTAATGCTACAAAAATCAAAATCCCGTCAAAAATTCTAAATTATGTGATTTATGAGCAAATAAAGTTCATCAAATCATTTCTCTTAACTGTAATTTTGTTTGTATTTATCGCACATATTAATACGACATAAGAATAAATTACTTATTAATAGTAATAATAAATGGTACTACGGTACCAATATGATTCCATTTGAAAAAATTGAGTTCTGCTCCAAAAACAATTTTGATGAACTTTTTGCTCATAAATCACATAATTTAGTATTTTTGACGGGATTTTGTTTTTTTTGTAGCATTATATGGGTCATTTATACTAAATTGGAACCGTCATGGCCCACTTAAATCTAAAACTAAAAATTATAATTGTAAAAAATATTGCCGTTTTAAATGTCACTTATTTGGTATCGTTGGATTCAGAAAATTATGCAAAATTCATAAATGCAATAATATACAGGGTATTCTATTTAAAAAATCGAAAGTTAGTGACACTTCCGGCGAAACCGGAAGTGGAAAAAAATCACTTGTATGTCAGATAGTGTCGCTTATTATGTATATAGGATATCCCAAATTTCAATCAATTATCTTGAAAACTAAAGGAGAAAAGGGGAGTGTACCATGATCCTGTTACACCCGGTATATATTATTTTGAAACATCGATGTTTCACAACATCGATGTTTTCTAGCCGATGTTTTTACTACCATCGATAGTAGGTACCGATGTTGAACATCGATGTTAACATTGATGTTTTTTAATATGTGCCCATCCCTAATGTATGCCCGCTCCACCCCCCGGATCTCAGTGTACCCCCATAAAGAAAATATTTGGTTTCTTTATGTGTACCACATAGTAAACCTATGAGCATAGGTTTTCTATGGTGTAGGTACCGTCTTTAATTTATCTCAAGACTGTTTTACACATGCCAATTTATTGCACAATAAATTGTAGAATTTATTGCACAATAAATTGTAAAATTTATTGCACAATAAATTGTAGAATTTATTTTTCAATAAATTGTCCAACTTTAGTAAGTAGTAACTGTTTATACTTTGCTATATTTGTAAAGACTGTTTTACACATACCAATTTATTGCACAATAAATTGTAGAATGTATTCTTCAATAAATTGTCCAATTTTAGTAACTGATTACACTTTGCAATATATTTGTACAATTTATTTGTCAATTTCAACACTGCCAACTCTCAATGACTAAAACCTAAGAGTTATCATAGGTTTGTTCCTAAGAGAAACCGCTTATTATGTTGGTACCAATCGCTTTTTAGGTTGGTACGACGAAATAAATGTAAAAAGTTACTAAAAATCCCTAAAATTGGCCAATAAATTAGAGCAAGTTCTAATTTCTACAATTTATTGTGGACATTAAATTGGACGCAATTTCTGTTTTACACGTATTCCAATAAATTGAAGGTCAACTTGTACAATTTATTGTGAGAAAAATTGGTGTGTGTAAAACAGTCATAACATTGGCCAATTTCAGCACTGCCAACTCTAAATGACTAAAATCTAAGAGTTATCACAGGTTTGTCCCTAAGAAAAACCGCTTACATATCTCATTATTAGGTTGGTGCAATGAAATAAATGTAAAAAAAGTTACTAAATATCCCTAAAATTGGCCTAGAAACACCGTTTCTTGTGACTTGGTGTGTGTAAAACAGTCATCAAACTACACTCGAACCAATTCACCAAATCCGTGCATCATCACCTCGCTTAAGTAGCGAACATAACCTCAACTTTTTTCGTGTTTTAGTTGGAAAAAGAAATATTTAGATATACCACAGCACTTTTTATAACGAAAAATGAGCCAACTTAACAAAAAAATAAACGTAAGTATGTCCAGTCGTGCGTGACAAAGTTCAATTTTCCACTTGAATGAATATTTTTAAGGTTAAATATTTTTAAAAAGACACCTAACCTATTTTAAAGGTTAGGTGTCCATATTTAATGTAGTACACAATCATTTTTTTTCAATAAAAATTGTATTCATGCGAGAATGTATTGTATTCAGGCGGCGACTTAACCGGGACGGTTTCGCGACATAATAGGGGGAAACGTAGTGAAATAAGAGAGGATGTGAATTAAGCGAAGGTGAAATAAGAGGGGTTCGAGTGTAACTACATACTAGGGCTAGAACAAAAAGTCTCGGATACCGACCGTCTTCCAGGCGGCCGCGTATCGGTATCCCGTATTCCAGGTGGCCGTGGCTCGGCCAGCGGGGCGGGGGTCGGGACGACTGCGACGTGAAACAGGTTCCGTATTTATTTAGTCCTTTGAAGGTCGCGCGCCTGTAATTGTGCATTACTGATTGCTATACTTAATTGATATTATAACGATGGTTAAAACGCCAGCCCCATTTGCTTATCAATTAAAAAAAAATTTGCAGGGTTTTCCAGTTTTGAAGTGTTAAAGCTACCACTGTGTACTGTGAAATAGTTACTTACATATTTACAGACAAGGACAATGTGAAAAGCACGTAAAGTCGCTAAAACACCGAGAAAATAAAATAAATGGAATCCCAAGAAGTGAATTCCTATTAGACCGAGAGCTGGCACCCAAAACCTAACATTTTTGGAGGGATGGAATTTCTTACCTGTAAAAGGTTCGACCCTTCGCGACGAAACAAATAGGCTTCTGCCACGGGGCGCGCTGGGGGCTATTAGCGGGGGTGGGCGCTTGAACATGTAAATTTCCCGGTGAAGAAACAAAAGGACCGGTAAGGCTGATTCTTGTTTTAATGTATCGGGGAATATGAAAGAAAGCCGAGAAAAAAATTGGCAGAAGCGTAAGTGGGGGCGAAAGGGCTGGCAGAAGCTGACAAACTGATGGAAAAATTTTGGAAAAATAACATTTTGAGAGGGACTTCTGCCAACTTGCTATTTTATTATTTACATCGAGAATAAATGAAATGTGAAATGCCAGAAGTTAAAGTGGAGGCAATAATGAATTATCAGTGATAAAATTCCGCCAGCCCATTTCGCGCGCGCGGCACGACGCCGGACCCTTACACTCCAGAAAAATATAGGTATAATGAGAGATATAATGAGAGGTACTCCTGGCGACCTGTTAATCTGTTATTTATACTCGTATAAGGAATAAACAACGTGTAAAATGCCAGAACTCAAAGTGGGGGCAATCATTTTTCATCAGAGCACAATGTTCGACAGCGTCCTTTGTGCACTCGGCGCGCCGCGCCGGGCGCACTGACCGCGTTTCTCTTCATTTTCTCACGTTACATGTTCAATCAATGATACTTCTGAAAATTCTTTAGAATGTTCCTTAATTATTGAGAGAACTATCGTTCAGGTGGTTATGTAAAAAAAATTGAATATATTTATTAGACAATGTAAAGGTAAAATTTCACTAATCGGTAAGTATTATGCACATATCATAAATAATTTAGCTTTATAATGACAATCTTAAGAAACAATTCTACATAGGTAAGGTATTTATTATAAATCATTCAGCTTCACCATTATATTGCAGTTCCTCCTCAAAATCAGGGTCTTCGTCGCTATTATACTCAGATTAGGTAAAGTTCATTAAAGACGTTTTTCAGACCGGGCACAATGTTCGTGGGCTCATTTTATTCGCGAAGACATGTACTTTCATGGTATTAAAAAACCAAATCGCTTTTATTTAACTTTTGCATAAAAAATGCGTTGTAAAATGCGACTCCCTGAGGTCGTAGGACCTTCATTTTTTTTTAAACGCGTGTTTTGAATGCCAGTTTTCAAATATGCAACGGCCAAAAATGTAAAACCAAAATTAAACAAGTTATTCGACAAAACCGGTTCGAAAAAATGATACAATTTTACAACGCATTTTTTTATGCAAAAATTAAATAAAAGCGCTTTGGTTTTTTAAAAGCATGAAAGTACAAGTCTTCGCGAATAAAATGAGCCCATGATCGTTTCTGTACGAGATATTTGGGATAATAAAAGAAATTTTACATGAATTTTCGAATGAATTTTCAGAAGTATCATTGACTGAACATGTAACGTGAGAAAATGAAGAGAAACGCAGTCAGTGCGCCCGGCGCGGCGCGCCGAGTGCACAAAGGACGCTGTCGAACTTTGTGCTCTGATAAAAAATGATTGCCCCCACTTTGAGTTCTGGCATTTTTTTTTTTTTTTTTTTTTTAAAAAAAAAAGAGGGGGGGGGGGGGGGGGGGCCCCCCCCCCCCCCCCCTTTTTTTTTGGGGGGGGGGGGGGGGCGGGGGGGGCCCCCCCCCCCCCCGGGGGGGGGGGGGGGTGTGGGACCCGATTTTTTTTTTTGGGCCCCCCCTTAAATTTCTGGCTTTCACATTTCATTTATTCTAGATGTAAATAATAAAATAGCAAATTGGCAGAAGTCCCTCTCAAAATGTTATTTTTCCAAAATTTTTCCACCAGTTTGTCAGCTTCTGCCAGCCCTTTCGCCCCCACTTACGCTTCTGCCAAATTTTTCTCGGCTTTCTTTCATATTCCCCGATGCATTAAAACAAGAATCAGCCTTACCGGTCCTTTTGTTTCTTCACCGGGAAATTTACATGTTCAAGCGCCCACCCCCGCTAATAGCCCCCAGCGCGCCCCGTGGCAGAAGCCTATTTGTTTCGTCGCGAAGGGTCGAACCTTTTCCAGGTAAGAAATTCCATCCCTCCAAAAAATGTTAGGTTTTGGGTGCCAGCTCTCGGTCTATATATGAGGACGACGAGGTGTAAGTGTGACAACAGATGCGGGAATAAATAGTGACTTACGAAGTAATATTGTTTTCTCTTACTTTTCCCGCATCTGTTGTCACACTCATACACCTCGTCGTCCTCATATAGGAATTCACTTCTTGGGATTCCATTTCTTTTATTTTCTCGGTGTTTTAGCGACTTTACGTGCTTTTCACATTGTCCTTTTCTGTAAACATGTAAGTAACACTTGCATATTTCACAGTACACAGTGGTAGCTTTAACACTTCAAATCTGGAAAACCCTGCACATTTTTTTTTAATTGATAAGCAAATGGGGCTGGCGTTTTAACCATCATTATAATATCAATTAAGTATAACAATCAGTAATGCACAATTACAGGCGCGCGACCTTCAAATGACTAAATAAATACGGACCCTGTTTCGCGTCGCGTCGTCCCGGCCCCCACCCCGCTGGCCGAGCCACGGCCACCTGGAATACGGGATACCGATACGCGGCCGCCTGGAAGACGGTCGGTATCCGAGACGTTTGTTCTAGCCCTAATACATACATATATCTAAAAAATGTGACAACTCACATGCAAGATAGAAGGCGTGGGGCGTTCCGATATCGAGACTTCACGATCCCCCTGCATTGATTAGTTTGTTGAACTGTTTCATGTTCAAAAATCCAAGAACAATAAAACTGTTCATTGGTACAAATCACATTCCACTCCATATGGAATTGCCATTGCTGTGGCGTAAATCCGTACTCTGTACTGTTTTTTTTTAATCTAGTGACAGTTTAAAAATTTGGGGGATATTTAAAAAATATCCATAGGAGCTGTATTACATAGTTCCATTTTTTCAATAGGTTAATAGGTAAACAAAATATATTAACATATACATATACAAATGAAATAAAATATGTAGTTGTTCACGCTCAAATTTCACATTCAGCGGATTATTAAAAGTGAGGGGTTCTAACGTCACAAAGATACCATATGGTGTCGTCTCAGACAGACAAAGTTTACAACTTTGATGTATACTTTTTACAGAAATGTTATACCGCCCTTAAGCTAGAAAAGGGAGGTCCCTAGAGGGAGGGAATAAGGGGGGTGTCTTAACACCACCCTTATTTTATCCAACCTCAAACTGCCTAAAAATGTGACAGCTTGCGTGTGACATATGTAGAAAGTGTATCTTTATACGTCATAGCTCTGCCCACTCAGACAAAATCATCCAACCCGTAAGTTTATGGACCCTGATAGTTGTCCACATTTTAGACAATGGCCATTGGCCAGTAGTAGAATTCATTAAAAGTCATAAGCTATGTTGTAGTTCTTATATTACCTATAAATAAAGCCGGCAGATCCGGGCGGCGAGCATAAAGTTTTCACATCTCAACCTAAATAATAGGGTAAGTTTAACATTATCTCTTTATAAATTGCAACAGTTTATTGTTTTTATGAATTTTGCTTTTGCACATACAAGTAGTAAGTAGTATGACGCGTCCGATTATGGCCCGCCCGTCCTGACCTACTGGCATTACTTATAAAATGTAATCATACTATACATATGTATAATTTATAAAACAAAACTATTAAACGATATTGTGCAGTCAAAAACCTCTCGATATAAACCATAAAACTAGAAAATAAAATAAACAATGTTTGGCAGTACCAATCATCTATATTCGCACAAATGTCCACAACCCGTGGCACAAGTTTTATGTGTAGAAGTCCATTGCCTGATATGTGCTAAATGCCCGCCATGGGAACATCCCTGGCACCAAACATATAAACCTTTAACGACCTGATGGCAAACGCTGCACACAGCGTATCTTGATGAATGACATCGATCGCACAGCCAGCCAACACGCTGCAAAGGTTTCGCGCATTTTCCGCAATTTGTATTGATTCTTGTACTCTGCTGATTGAGTTGGTAAACAGAAGGTAACCAAGATAATTTTATCACTTGGGTTGCTACATTCCATAACCTAAATCTGCTGAGTATTTCAATATATCCTAGGAGCCAATGTTCTTGCACCGACTCATCTAATTCTCTCAGGTATTTTCTACCATCCCCAAGGACAATCAATATGCAGGCTGCCGTTTGAATGTCACCTAATACAGCGTGATGTTTTAGCGCCTCAACGACAATGTTGCTAGGGTTCCAAACTGACAATTTGGGTGGTTGAGATACAAAAATCAACGCAGTGGGTTGATCATCGACTTGGAAAGCGTGCGGTTCTTCATTAATATCAGGAGAATGATGGTTGGGGAATTGTTCAGGTGGTGGGGACCGGTCTAATATTTCATGCCGAATGGGAAAAGCCTCATTGGGCAACGTCCAGTCTTGACAGTCAGAAGTTATGTGATTAAATGCTCTAAAACCAGTACGAAAATCTGAAAAATAGCGATTATCTCATGAAACAATAAGACAACCAGGGCATAGTTAGTGACCTTGAAGCATATATTTTATACATATTTAGAGATTTTTAGGGACTCAAGTCTGTAATAAATTGGTACACGCCAGAGACCTGCATGAGTAACTACGGAAGAAATGAACATGTCTAGAATATCCAATTAGATAGAATTAGAATATCCAATAGGAACTGTTGTTTGCTACAAACCAAACTCAAATATCCTCCCTCTCCCCCTTCTCCAACTGTAATATAAAGCTAACCAGCATTTTTTCGGTATCTTCGTTTCAGCTAGGTTTTCAAAGCTTTTTTAGAATATATTAACACCATTTAAAACGTTATATTCAAGCATAAAAGAAAATACCCCCCACCCCTAATCATAGCACGATTTAGTAATCATTTTCCGCATTTGACACAGTAGTTTTTGGATAAAAAATAATCTTTTTGAAATAATAAAAAAACATCATCCTAATGACTCACACATATCACTTGAATGCACTAAACTACTTCCACTTTAGCAAATGCCTCTATTGAGGCATCCTTTAAATATTTAATTATTTAAATAATTAATTATGCTTTAAATGCTTCGCTCAGTATTATTTGGCTAAAAAATTGTATTCTATTTTAACAACCTCTTCGTTTTCACTGACCCATATGATATAATCTTATTTCTCCTTTTCAAAGAGGGGGAAGGGTTGGGGGTGGATTCTTTGTGGTCAGATCCATTGTAATGATATATAAATAAATAAAAAAAATTTTTCATTTTTTGACCAAAAATAAATTAGGCCGAAAACCGGCCGTAGGGACCCTCGTCCTTTACACTTGAACACTTTTCCACTTAATACCGAAACACTTTTTTTCGCGTGTTGAGTGCAAAAAGTGTTTCGGTGTTAAGTGGAAAAGTGTTCAAGTGTGAATTTAAATGAAGTACAACAGGTTCAAGATATTTTTTTCTTACCCGAATTTAAACTGTCTATCTCCATGTCAAGTTCATTCTCCCCAAAAGAGAAATCTCCCTTTGGCAACCCTGTCCTAAAGTTGAGGTAGGTGGGAAAACCATTGTTGTAATAAGCCACATGATCCACTTGATCCTCATTCTCTGTCTCATCATCGCCACCACTAAATTGAGCAGCTGGGGTGTCGCCACCTATGAGAAGTTTCTATTGCTATTTCTAAATAGCCACATAAAACTTTTTTTCTACAAATAGGTTTGTTACCTTTGGACTTCTGATCAGAATCAATGTCTCTAATTGTGTTTATAGCATTCTCCAGTCCGATGGCAGACGGCACCATATTATTGATGGGTAAATTACTATGAGAAACATCGTCATGAATTTCACGATTATTGTTAGCACCGTTTATTGAGTTTTGCATAAACTCCTCCCCATACATTGTCTTTATTATTTTCCATATGACTGCTATCTAAAAAAATATTAACACATTGATAACTTATAGTACTTACCGCTGGTATTGAATGCAAACATTTATTAAGTACTTACATGCGGTTTCCCGTACTCACGAGCAATTACTGAGTTATGTTCACATAATTCTGACACGCTTCTTCCATGCAGAACATAGTGTTTAGCCAATGCTAGGAAATTATCAGACTCCTGTTTCTGCAATTTATTTATATGCGAAAATTGATGTAACATACTCGAAGCCTGATGGAATTGATCGATTGATTGGGTAGTTGAAATTTTCCTAACGAAAGGTCAATTGTTAGTTTTACATAGTACATCTACAGGACTATATATATTTATACCGCATAATACCAACAGTGGCTCTAGTAAGAGAATTACTGTTAGTATTGTTTGAGCTATTGAAGCTGGGCACTTTCTTAGCATATAAAACCTCCCCCATTTTATTCATAGAAACACCTTGTGGATTAGCTTTACTTGCAGGTCTGGAAGCATCATTGAAAGAGTGCTGATATAACGTGCAGTCCTAAAACATTTTGTTTAGATTATTATTCTCAGTCCGCTTGAAATTTCTTACACGACCACTACTTAAAAATACATGTGGGTCACTTCTCCAAGCCACGCCACTGGCGATATCTCTGTGTTCATTAAACGAGGCAAACGGTATATACGGACGCCTTACATCCCAGATGTTTATGCTACAATCTATGACCAATGCACAACTGGCTATATGGTATTTTCTCTGCGGTCTCCACTTTACGTGACCTATCGAGGCTATTGTATGGATGGTGTACTCTAAAACTGGTTTACTGGTCGTTAAATCCCATACCTAGAAAATTATAAAATATTTCATATAAGTGCACTATCGAGGGTCAATAAAACTGACTCTTTTTTACCATAGCCTGAACACATTCAAAATTGTTTACTGTTGCCTTCGAAGATATGTTATAAACAGTTAAAACCTTGCTGAGTGTGTTTATCTGTATTATTCCACCAGTTTAATTTAGAACATATTTGATTTATCTTTATTTTATGGTGTAAACCACCACATTTACGGAATGAATGGGATCTAGGTATGAAGTAAAAACTAAATTTTCAACAAAAAAAGTTATGTGTTGGTAAATAAATGACTAAAATGTTCTTATTGAAAATAAATACTTTGTTTTAGTGATTACTAAAAAATGTAAAATATACAAGAATATTACTTTTTTCTATAACTCACAGAATCTTATAATAGAATATAATAATGCTAACTTTTATAAAATAAAATGAAAAACAAGATTAAGTCAATAAACAAGGGGAAAGCTGTAATAATTTTAGGTCAGCTTGCCTTTGCTTGCCGTACATATTTTAATTAAATGTTCTTTGGAGGTATACCTTCGATATTTTTTACAATATTTTCGAGTAAATTTATTATGTCTTTATAACACAATGAATAAAGTTTGATTTTGGAAGAATTGCAGGCGTAACCACTGGCCCAATTGACAACAGCAAAAAATCGTGAAAAAAATAAAGAACCTGATTTAAATACTGGTACATAAAGACTTACAAGCTTAACTTATAAACTATTCCAGTACTGATATTGATTTTTTTGCCAAGTTGAGTAATTTACACAGAACTTATATCATATTAAATTTGCTAAGCACTGAATTTTACTAACCTTGATTGTTTTATCCCTACTGGCAGTAGCAAGCCAGGAAGTCTCTGGATGCCAGTCACATGCAAACACAGGTCCGCTGTGTGCTGTGAACTGTTGCTGACACTTTTCAGGTTTTCTTATATCCCATAACTGTACACTACCATTATCAGAGACAGCCGAGAATGCATATGGATTATGAGGACTAAACTGGACATCTCTCACGCTTTCCGTATTACTAGAACATTAATACCATTATAAACCCCTTCTAATCTGAGCGAAATAGAAATTGCTACCTATAAAAAAATTGCAACAGCACTTTTTACTCTGATATCAAAATATCTCATGGTACCATCCTGTGAACCTGATATAAGTTTGTTTGGTTCAGACGCATGAAAATTGACTTTGTTGACAGTCCTTTTGTGATCCTGATAATCTTGTTCCTGCATTGCTTTACCCATCTTTGTAAGGTTCCACACACAAACGTGGCCATTCGTAGCAGCTGTGGCCAAATATTGGTCTGAAAACATTCATGTTGAAACTGACAGACAATACTTAATAATTATACGTTACCATCTGTAGAACTCCAAGATACATCGTTGCAGGAAAAACTTAAGTTTAAATGTTTTGAGGCTCTTAAATTACACACTTCTCTAAATTTATCGTCTTCTATTACATATACTTTAAAAACTAAAAATACATAAAAGACATAAATACTAAACGATACAAGTAATCAACTCAAATACCATTGCGTCCACCTATGGCTACTTGTGTATTATCTCTGTTCAATGCTAGGGCGTTTACTGGGCCTTCTTGAGGTACATAAAATGTAGCCATTACTTCTATAATGGATAGCTTTGTTACAACAAAAAATATTAGGTATATTTAGTATGTTACACTGCATTTGAAACCCATTGTTTGGAACTTTGATATACCTTCTATTTTTCTTAATATTGAAGGTAAATTTTATATAGAAATTAAATTGTAGAACTACATATGTAGAAATATTGTTTAAGAACGTAATAATTTCTAGTACTGTAAAAAAACTCATATATTTTCTAACGAAATCCAAAGTAATTCTAAAATTCTTTTATTACTGTATTATTAATACATTATTTACCAATATTGAATACATATACATAAACTATTTTCCACCAATAAATAAACAATTAACGAATCATTGCAGTTGCAAAATTAGTGAGGGGCAGACTCAAGTAAAGATAATCGAAATACTCGATTTTTAAAAGTACTCGAATTAACTCGATTAATCCACGAAAAATACTCAAGTACAGTATTCGAGTGATAACCATTTTTAAGTTCGCGATTCGATTTTCGACGGAGAGCATCACATATGGTATAATTAGTTAATAAGCTTGGTCTTTCGTCATCACTCACCTTTCCGTACTCATATATTATATAATAAATGCGTACTCCTATGTAACTTGTGACTAGAACTCGCATGAAAACGATTCGAATCACAATCGCAATCTACAACTGATTTGACGTGACGACAAAACTACTTAAACTACCGATATTTTATTTTCGTGGCGATTATTATGTACCCGAAATTTGTGTCAATAAAACTATTTAGAGTATGTAGATATATTTATTATAATATAGAATAATAAAAATGAAACGTGGAAAATCAAATATTAAACATTCCTCAACAAAAAGATGAAATAAAACATACCAAACCTCGTCTTCGTATGATGATATTTGATGTCGTTCATAAAACATCAACATATCAAACATCTCATTTGTTTTGCAAATTTCCCGTCGCCGATCCAGTCCGACCTAAAGTTCTCAGAGCTTCGTCGTGTCGCTGGCGACACATCGTCGACCAATAAAAACGTTTTATTTAATTTCCCCTACATCCCATCAAGTTTATTTTACTGTCGCTGCGACTGCCGTGTGTAGTTGAAATATTTCAACTACACAATCTGTCGCGAGTCGCTCTTCTTAGTTTGTTTATATAAATGGCCATTTTTTTCATGGTTTCGGCGTGACAAATATCCACTTCGGCTGTACTTCCGTATACGGACTATCTCCAAATCGTTTAAAATTTGGTATACGGGGGTTTTTTCGTGTTTTGAGTACGAATCTGCGTATAAAAATATCCGCAAGTGCCCACAAGTAAGGTTAAAATGCGTCAAAATCGCTAAATGAAAGTGTTGGATATCTCGCTTATCAGTATGGATTTCAGTATTCGGCGCTATGTGTTTTTTTATTAAAGAAAGCAAAGTTACTTCGTCTCTCTTATTCTCTGGGCAAATTTCGATCCTGTATTTTTCTGGTTCTCCATGTACGATCTTTCCGAGAAGCCACGATCCTTCGACTTCGACAACTCGTCCACGTTCGTACTTTCGACGTCCACTTTTATACACGTCAATCTCAACAATAACACCTTCACCTACAATTTGGCCCTCCCCGACAAAACTATTAGTAGTTCATTGAAAACAATTAGTTTTCAAATAAACGCCAATATCAATTCAAGTATACGCCAATATTACAATTTAAAACTTCCACCCTCGATATCTCGAAAACCAAGCGAGATATCGAGTTTTTTACAAGAATAAAAAGTGTTTATTTTGGCCGGTTCAACACGAATATACGCGCCTATATAAGTGTTTATTTTGCGGCGCCGCAGATCGCAATCGTGCACATTTTAACCTTACTTGTGGGCTCTTCGAGGCACTTACGGACACTTTCGGGCACTTATAACATCCGTAACCAAATACCTAATATCAAGCGATTTGAAGATAGTCCGTATACGGAAGTACCTATATCCAGAACTTCCGCAAATACAAACTGTCTATTTTGTTTTGTGACAAACTGCAATATTTCAAATTCAAACTCTGGTATTCCGTGTCGCGACTACTGCAAGTAATAAACATATTTTTAAGTAGTGGGGAAATGTCGCGGCGACATGAGAAGCTCTGAGAACCAGGCTTAAGTCGGACCCATTATACGTCTACTCCCGTTCCGAAATAATGCGTTCCGCGAGAAATGAATACCGTTCCGAGTCGTTCCAACAAAATACCGTTCCAAAAGAACGTTCCGAACGGAACGACTCACCACTACGTGGTACCATCGAGATGTATATATACATTTTTTATTATAAATGTTAGTTAAATTATTATGTTTTATAAATGTTTTATTATAAATCGGTGCGTGGTACACAACTTTTACAGCGCCTCTGGAGGCGGACATATTCGAGCCCGTCGCGTTAATACAGCGAAAAGCCGCAGTTCGGTCTCCTTAGTTCAAGTCTTCTTGCTTAAAACCCTAGTGGACAAAGTAGGCAACGGCAAGTGTCTGAGAAGAAGTAGATTCACACTTTTCTCTTTTTGTTTCCTTCTTTCTACCGTAGAAGAAGATTAAGATGATATAACCTACAAATTTATATAAATGGAAAATATAAATGTTAAATTACATATTTGTAAACTAGATTGTGTAGAAAATGTCTAGTTTAAAAGGATTATTTCAGTATCGCTGTTTAAATTCTCTTTCTGCGTCACTTACAAAACCTCATAGGAATACATACCGGAGAAATTATCCCACAGTTCTAGTTTATCCTGATGGGTCAACTATAAATATACGATGTCCTGAGCCTAGGCAAATTGTTAAAGTACGTACATCACTAGTCTATGTAAAAGTTAGGGGTAATAATTATCATTATTCACAATATAAGACGACACTAGGAACGAAAGTAGTTAACAAATTATGAGATTCATACAATAGAAGTTACTATACTACTTATATGGGTGAATATTAAATACTGCATTTTTATGTCAAAATTATGTGAATATACTTACGTACACCCAGGTTCCGGAATCTGCTGAGCAGTATCTTAACAAGAATCTACTGCTCAGTAATTTCCGGACTTAGGTTGTTTGTAGGTAAATTCACCTAATTTTATCATAAAAATACAGCATTTTAAAATGTATAGTACAGTAACTTCTACCATATAGCAATTACAAATAAATTTCCTATGAGATATATCCATTTCGTTGAGGTAAAGAAACATACTTTTATCTATTTTTTCCGTAATGTTTTTTATTGAACCATCTATAGAAAACCCATTTAATTCGGTAGGTATATAATTAATTTCAGTAGTACACACATATATCCCAAATTTTTTTAATTAAAATTGAGAAAGTATCGTTATTTATATATGCAACTTACGAAAGTTACATAATACAATTACATTTTACTGAATTACTTATTAGCTAGTTAAGGTAATTATTTATGAAAAATGTTCACTGTTTATAAGGTTTTTCTCTCTCGGTTGGTGGTCATCTTAATTATATTCGTTGCTCTTACATGTCTACATACAAAAAATGAAAACATTTTCTATTCATGTTGGCTAAACTTGTTACTGTATTGTTTACTGTATTCTAGTTGCCTGTAAACATCTGGACTCTAAGTGAGGCTGACAGAAAAGCTAGACTGGAGCTTGGAAAACCTAAGAAGAAAGTAAAAAATTGAAGATGACTTGGAGGATTTGTATGATTCTAGAAAATATTTAAAATATATAAAAAATAAATAATTACGTTAATATTAATTGAGTATGTATTAATGTTGGTATAGACATGTTATATGTACTTATTAAATAAATAAGAAATTTAATAACTACTTTTTTTTCTACTACTATTTCCAGATATAATTTGGTTGAGATTATGTATTATTTCATGTAGTTCAGCTTATTTAATTCAGTTTGGAGATTATGTATAACTTGTTAATTAACTATTTTAGTTCTGCCACTTTCATTATGTTAATTAATACATTGTGGAAGCGATTGTTAGAAAAGAAAGTATGTGAAATACATTTCCTATTCAGATATCAGAAATGTTCACTTTTTAAAAACTTTATAAATGCAATGTTTAAATTTTTATTACACAATATCCGTCGAGACAAGAGAATTTTGCACATTTTAAAATCTAAAGATGAATTAATGACGCAGTGGATTTAAATCTGGCGCCTTGGAACCGGGCTTTGCCTACGCATAGCTCGGTTTATTCGGTTGACGTACAACTGTGATTAACGTGCGTTCTTCTCACTATCAAGCTCTTTACTATAGCAATTCGGTGATTAGAATCGTAAACGTACGTCGTGGAATAACACATACAAAATATGGCAGCCGATATTGCTATGAGGGAGAAAGCTTTGCAGTGTCATAAACTTTTTATTTACCTTTGAGACTCGAATTGAAGAGGTGTACAGTGAAAAAGTCGGGCCTCATATCCAAAGTCGATTATCGGGATTCGGAATCTATTTTAACCAAGTGATTGAATCAGTATTATGTATTTTGTGAACGAGTGTTGGTGTTTTATTTTGCTTTCCGACCTGCAGTGTAAAGAATTTCTAAATTTAATTATAAGACCTATACGTACGTAATAGCAGCGTTAATTTTCCGCAGTGAAACTGAACGATTTTTAATGAAAAAAGTGTGTTGATCAAGACGTCGTAGATTTCAAATTAAGTGATTTACTTATAATAATCTCAGGGGATAATATGTCAACAGTGAAACGGTAGCAACAGTCATTTTGATGTTTTCTAGGTAAATTCTAAATTATGTGTAATACTGAGACTTACCAGGTACATCTAAATTGTACACAAATATGTACGAAATTGGTTAACGATACGTAACTTTTTTTAATTGAATATTATGATGTACCCAGTAAATAAGAATGATTCAGCATCTAAAATTTCGTGTATATATGACACTCCGTGTGATCCGAAGGACAGTGATTACGAGAAGTTATTTTGTCCGAATAATGAATTGTCGGAGCCTCCGAAGACTCGCTGTGACAGACTCAAAACTGGATCATCTTGCCAGGCTTTGAAGCATGCGGTGGCCGCATTGCACCGGCTCGACGATTTCCACCAAGAAAAAAATCGGCGAGGGGTTTTTCTCGGAAGTATTCAAGGTGAGAGACGAAACAAAAATATGTGCCGTACTTTTTGCGAAAAATAATCTGGGTCACGGGTCATGGGAATTTACTGAGTAGGCATTTTACCTTCTTGATGTTGCCTCGGGTCCGCCGTATATGAGAGACCAAGGGCTGACCAAGGTTTCTCATGTATCTGACGCTATCAAAGCTGGGCCATTCGTATGAAAAAACATCTAACAATGTGAAACAGAAGGTAAACAAACTTCTGTAAATAACTTGAAAGAAATGCGGCCCGAAAATTTAGTTTATTTTTAAACCTAGCCTGTGGACACAACGGTAAAATAGCTGGAAACTGGAAACACTCGATGTAGAATACGCATGTAATATCATCTGCAATGTACAGGGTGATTTGTTTTATCTTGACCGCCCCATTTCATTCGTAAGTGGCCAAAGGAAATTGTAAATGTGCGAAAAGTATTATGTTCCTGCTATCTGAGAATAGAATTTGGCATGTACAAAAGCAAGAAAATTGCACGACGAGAGGCGTCGCGACGCACGCACATTGTTTCCCATTTCTTCAAAAGTTATGCTTCAATACAAAATATTTAACAGTAGGGCATATTTTTCAATGAAGTGGTGAAAAAATATGATATAATCTATAAAAAAAATATTATTCCTATATTTTAACTGATTGTTGCCCAAGATTAAGTTAGAAACGAAATGAGGGTAATTTTTCACAGTAGCTGATAACGTAGAATTTATGTAAATATATAAAGTTTAAAAATTGAGACACTGTATAGGATTACCTACATACATACATTTTGTTTCTACCTCAATTTTGGTAAAAATTCAATTACTTTCCCAAAGTCATCTTTTTGGAAATATATTTTAACAACCCCTTAAATAGTAAACCCGAGGCCGAATTAATTGGAAAGTTCTGCATTCTACGTCATTTTTGTTTTGTTATGGATTTGAATTATCTTTCTAGCTCAAAAATAACCCAAAATATCGACGGTGAGATGTTAAATTGCGACACCGTGTATAGTCCTTCTATTTTTAATTGAAAATGATAAATACGCCTGGGGAACAAAAAAAAGCGGTGCAACTTTATGATTATGAATAAGTAATTAACGTCGCTTTTATATCATGACTTTTTTTTATTTACATACATACATATGTATATGTATGTAAATAAAAAAAGTCAGGATAATACATGTATGTATTATTTATATTTATTTGTGTATTATACTAATGTTCATTTGGCCAGTAATATAGAGACATCCAAAAAAAACGTCATCAAAGTTGGCCAAGAAAAAAAGACGTATTTCTATTTTTATTCGAATTTATAACCTTATTTACTTGTCAAAACTGTCACATCATATGACAGCTATTGTTTATTTTACAAATTGTGACAGTCACTTGTCAAAAAGTTTGACATAACCGAAAAGCTTAGACATGACCGCTATTTCTATCTCTCTCGTTCATAGCCAGAGTTGATGACGTTTTTTTTGGATGTCTCTATATTACCGCCGCCCAAACCATTTCAATAGGATTGAATACGCAATAATATGGTGGCAATCTTGTAACAGTGTGACCGTGTATACTAGCGAGGTGATCGATGACATATTCATTTTTAAAATTTTGCTCTTTTATTAATTGGAGTAACTTGCGCTTTACCTTTACCCCGAATCTTTTTCAGGGATGTTCATATTTTTATTTCTCATGAATTTTAAAATATCTTCCTTTTTGGTAGTAATATTCGATATTTTATTTAAAATGCGTGAATGATACGGCGCGTTATCCATTACAATGACCGATTTGGGAGGGATATTCGGAAGCAGTTGTTCTGAAAACCATTTTTCAAATAAATTCGCGGTCATATCCTCATGGTAGTCAGCAGAGGACTGTGATGTTTTTTAGCGGACAGTAATAACGCATTTGGCACAAAACCGTTTTCACTTCCGGCGTGAAGTATTATAATCCGTTTTTCCCTTGAACACGGAGTATTTAACGCACATTTTGGAGAACTATCTACCCAGCCATACCTACTTAACAACGTCATGTGTATCAAACCACGTTTCATCAAGATATATTATATGCCTATTTGATTCGCGATAGTGCCTAATTTTTCCAAATATTCTACTCGAAGTATAACGATACTTCTTGATTCCATTATAGTCATTCGATTATTAATTTTTTTATATTTAAAACCAGAGTTTACTAAGATGCCACGTAATGTTTCTAGAGATTTATAATTATAATCTGGTAATCATGTAATTTTTGTTGAATTAATTCCAAAGTCGGGACTTTGTTTTCTTTATACGTATCATAAATTATTCGCCTAATTACGTCCCGCGTCGCCTCGTCGACATTTTTGAATTTTTGCTTTTTCTGATTTCGTAATTCAGAGTGATCTATAACAGTCCCAGCTTTAACAACGCGATAAATTGTGGATATTGAAATTTTAGTTAATTTATCAATTCGATTAATAATTTCAGTATCAATCATTTTCTCATTTTCACGTTTTAGGCATTCATATATGTTTAAAATAATATGCTGACTTTGAGAATGTAAGTCTTTATTTTTTAATGCATCGTACTCGACCGTTTCGACATTTTCGCTGGTTATATCTAAAGCTACGTTATTTTCATCCGTTTCGAAAGGCCTCCAGAAAGCCATGCTTATGAAAGAGGTATTGATTAAAAATATTATTTATGACGCAAATAAAATAAAAGTGTATAATTTAAACCTTTTAAAAACCCACTCCGCCGTTAATGTAGCCCACAGAATTTAAGACATCAAAACACTCACAAAAACAACGTTTTTTTGTATACAGTCGGTCAAAGATAGCGTGGTTATAACCCGTGTTTTACCGCCAACGTACTGAACTCGGTCGACTGGGTCGAATACCGTGGAATGTCTCGTGGCTACCAGCCGACCAATGGCGTGTAGGTTCCGCCCACTTACCAACTCTGACAAGTCTCGTCACCCACGCGTGGACTGCGATACGGCATATATGGGTAACAGATCAGCATAGACTGATCTGATACTGAGTAACTGATATATCCTTATCCTACCTCGTATAAGTACCTATTTTCAATTTAAAATGGAATAAGTATACATATATTCAATCGAGTATTTAATATATACGATATTGTGTTTTATACCTATTTATCAGCGTGTACCTAGCTATTGTGTGACAAAATATGTACTCGGAATTACTTCATACTTCATTTTGCAAAAAGTCTAGAGAACTAGAGCTGTTTGTTAGTTTGTTTATCACAATTATTCCGTGATAACACATTCTAATTGTTAATGATTATTAACACTTTGTCCTTGGCGTATATGCAAGCATTTAGTTGACTAACTAGGTATTCAGCTATACTTCGAACTTATCCAGCATACCCAATGTGCATATCCACTAAAATCATTCGTACCAAGCATTTGTAAATAAACACGTCAAAATTAGCGTAACACTTTAGATTACACTGCCCCTTTCACCAGGCATATCACTTCCTTGCGAAATAGCTTCGATCATAAGTCAACTTTTTCGCGTTTTGCTGCATTTAGAGATATACCACAGCACTTGTTATAACGAAAACCGACTGAACAAAAAATACGTAAGTATACTCAGTCGTGCGTGACAAGATCAATTTTCCCCCCGGGAAATTTTTTGAAGTTGTAAAATTTTTATAAAACACACAAAACATATTTTAAAGGCTAAGGTGTCCATATCCATTCCAATTTTTTTTCTAAAAAAAATTGATTCATGCACCAAGCATTTGTAAATAAACTGTTTAAGCATCGTGAAAATTAGGGAGAAACGTGGTGAACATTTGAATTAAGGATTATTCGAGTGTAGCTCCATTTGCGTTACCCATATTCGGGATAGAGACCTGCGGTTTTTAAATTTCGGTAGCCTATAGGATTCGTTTTAATGCGCCGAACTCGCTACATTGTGGTTTAAAGGGTTCGCCGTCCACACCCCAAAAACTAACCCCATGTCCAAATTTAAATTCACAAGAGTCTGGCGGCAAATCAGACCTACTTATAAGGTTACCGACATTTACAAACTGCAAGTCTCTAACCCGAATAGAACACAGTTGACGAGTAGTTTATTTGAAAATGTTTGTAACTGTGCATTTGACATTTTGTGTCCATCAAGCGAATTTGTCGTCGTTCCGACTAGAAAACCGTATCCATACTCCCTCCCAGCAGTACATTTATTGTTAGCGGATCATCTTTTAGAATTATGCCAATTTTAATTCAGAAGGAACTTTTTTTAAAACATTTATTCAAACATTTTTGTCGTATGTCACCAGAACAACATTCATAAACGTTTGCAAATATTTTGCGCGCTGTGTATATGCACATTTATGCATGTTTTTACTATTTTTATGATTATTAGTCTGGCAATAAGTTAACCAATCTTTGTACATAGTTATTACATTTTTTTTTCATCTCTTTCGCTCTTCGCCTCTACTACGCTTTTTATCATTATTGACCATAATTTTGAAGACTTTAATAACATTCAAATAATATTTACTTCAAATATTATTCAAACTTAGAACGATGTCGAGAAGGATTAAAAGTTTGTTCTATTACTTATTTATATGATCAGTTTATCGGTAGCTGTACATCACAAGAAGTAGTCTGTTAGATCCATTTATTCAATAATTGACCCATTTATTATTAATTATGTATTATCTACCATCCAGAGTACCGTAGTAAATTATAATACGAGTTGTAATGTGGAAGATAGTTGTATACACAACGATATCTTCTAACAGTATCTTGTAACAAATAATTATTCAGATTATTTTAATAATGAATGAATAGTACGCGTACGCATTTGTGTACTTGCATTTACAGGTGGGTACACTGATGTGATATAATTGATATACCTACTACATATTATTTTAATTATCTTGGTCGAAAAAATGTAACTTATTTATTATTACGTTCCACAGGGAAGTCCCCAATTACGGGATGAAGTGACATCTATACCGGGTGTCCGACCACGATGGCCCTATTTAGATATCCTCAAAAACTATGGATATTAAAATTCTGAGGGTATCACTATAGTATTTAGACACACCCCCGCGGGGGCGTGATCCTAAATAATATAGTGCAGCCATTCTGAGAGTAGGGCAAGTGACTGTATAATTTTTTTCGAGAGAATTTCTAAAGTAAAGTCGATTCGTTCTATTGAAGTACATAACTAAAATATTTTGAGATATTTTATATCTGCTTGTAGCAGAAGGGAGAATAGTCCTTTATTTTAGGATATTATTCTTTCAATTTTTGAGGTGTGAAAGGTCGGCATTTGTCATTTAAAAACAAAATAATTTCAAATAAGATAAAAAATATCCCATTAACATAAATGTATCTTCTTATTTATTTTTTTATTTCCCAACTGTTAGTAATGGGTAAAATCTATTAGTGAATCTCCACCTCAATCTCCGTGTGACTCGGTGAAGCCTCCATTTGTCTTTGTATAAGCGAACGTGTCAAGTTTCATTTTCTTCCCTTTTTTTCACTTTTTTTTCACTAGATTTCTTTAATATTTAATAAAAAAGTTGGCAATTCCTAAATATGTATAGGCCCACCAGGGGATCCACTGTGGTGGGACACTATACTTACACACTGTTTGCAAACTCAAACTTTTATGTAATTCATTGGTTAAAGGAAGGGCTACAGACCAATAACATTACACCTTTCACAGTAGCCCCGCCCACCGCCGTGAATGTTGTAATGTTATTGGTCTGTAGTCTTTCTCTCTAAGCAAATGAATTACTTTTACGCCTCAATTCACAGACCAAAGGTCCGACTTTGCCAACATTGTATATTTTCATTCTACACATATTTATACACAGTAAGGTTTTAAACAATAACGCATATGTATGTACTAAAGTGTGTAAAGCTAATGTTTCGTTTAGCAAACTTAAAGGGACTTTTCTCATCGTCATAAGACTATAATGTATTCTATTTCCATTCTAAATTGAAAATAGGTAGAAAAAAGCAAGGTTGTCAGATATATTCTTTAAATTTGCTAAGCTCACTATACAAGTATACTTCATACGTCAGTAAACTGTTAGTTCGTGACGTTCTTAGAAAGCTAACATGGAAATATTTTAAAAAAATACATAGATATAAATTTATTAGTTAGCATTAAAATAAAGCGTTTAAAATTGCTTGAAAAAAATAATTATAAATTAAAACAACTATGTATATTACTATACTTAAGAAATTTTTGAACAGCCGGCAACGCGCTGGCCGGTGCTCCATTAAACTACACACTGGCCAACGATCCAATAGACTATTGTGCGATGTGAGAGTATGCATCGAATACATACATTGCTTAAATACACTCGAACCCCTCTTATTTCACCTTCGCTTAATTCACATCCTCTGTTATTTCACCACGTTTCCCCCTATTAGGTCGCGAAACCGTCCCGGTTAAGTCGCCGCCTGTAAAAGTTTTAGAACTACGTTTGGAAATTGGATTCTCGCATGAATATGTACAATTTTTATTGAAAAAAATGATAGTGTAATACATTTATTGATTTAAAATAGATTAGGTGTCTTTTAAAAATATTTAATCTTTAAAATATTCATTCAAGTGGAAAATTGAACTTTGTCACGCAGGACTGGGTATACCTACATTGATTTTTCGTTCAGTTGGCTCATTTTTCGTTATAACAAGTGCTGTGGTATATCTCTAAATATTTCTTTTTGCAGTTAAAATACAAAAAAGTTGAGGTTATGATCGCGACTTAAGAGAGGCAAAATTTCGCGACTTAAGCGAGGTAATGATACACGGATTTGGCGACTTAAGAGGGGTTCGAGTGTACTTATTCCGTCCACTGTGCCATAAAATTTTTACGACGTCGTTAAAATGATTTACGACTTTAGGCACTCTATTTGTTTAAGACGCCAGAGACGTGTATTTCAGATAGGTTTACTAACACAGATTATTGAGATTGTCTGGCTAAATGAGCATTATTTACAGCAAATTATATTACAAATATTAAGAGTTTTGTATGCAGGCTAATTTTAATCTCCTATATTGATTTGAATGAACAAAATATTTCACAATTTTCGGATTTATAAAACGTATATGCACGTCCATGGAATCATAAAGTTGCACCGCTTTTTTTGTTCCCCAGGCGTATTTATTATTTTCAATTAAAAATAGAAGGACTATATATACCTACCCATATTACAAATACAAGCGTAATATTCGACAAACGACTGAATTTCCATAGGGCCACTACACGCTACAGCATACATACATATTAACGCAAAGTTCCTCATTCAGTAAATTCTTCATTGCATAATTTATTCATAAGTTTTTTCATATTCTTCTGACATTTGCTGGATTAAAAGAAATCCTTCCTCGAGCAACATAATCAAATGTGTCAATATGTTAATATCGTCTTCACGTTCGTTAAAGCCCGTAAGTAAAACGTATGGTAGCCCTGACATTTGAATTTCCTTAGGCGTGCGGTTGGGGGGGGGGGCCCGGGTAGTGAATAGCATTATTTTCGTTACAATTTATATGACTTCTGATCCATTATGTATTGTAAAACCATTTTATTTGAAAAAGTTATGTATAGTCCATATCGTTCGAGAACCGTAGCGTTTTGTGAAAATTTTTCTTCGGTTTTCAGATATGGACCATCCGTTATGTTAAAACTCTTTAACTATGGTTTTAGGGCATCATTTAAATATCTTAAATTAAAGTATTTTATTGACCTTCCTTTCAGGGGAGAGGTGGGTTCTAAAAAAATATTAATATTTCTCAATAATTTTCAGAATAGTTAACAATTCTAAGTAATAAATATAACAAATACTTGTACCTTCATATGTTGAGAGAAGAAAATTTTGGTTCTACGAGTAGATGTACATATTTTTACAATGTTGTTACATTGAGGATACCTATGTATCTTCTTAAAAATTCTCATGATAAATCAGAATCTGAATTCTAAAAATATCTTATCAACATATCAAATTCATATATGGAATTCACATTTAGGTACATCAGTTATTGCAAAAAATCATGTAGACCGATTTTCTTGCGGTCTTATGCAATTGTATACAGGATCATTAATCATTATTTTCCATTTTCTTTATTTGTTACATACAGCGTGGCTCATTAAGAATCAGAACATCTTTACAATGTATTATCAAGTTTTAACGATGTATGCACACAAAACTGAATTGACACGATGTCACATTTGATATCAATCTAAGATATACCTACTGAAATATTTTTAGGGTGCTGAAAATTAACAGCTTTAGAATTCTTTTTTTTTGCTAGAAAAAACAGTGTTTTCGGTATCCTAAAAAAACTAGTGTATATCTGTAAAAATGTTTTTCTAGGCTTTATAGAATACAACATATAGGGTGTCCACGAGGTTGGTTACCACAAATTTGTACAATTCATATCTCATGAAAGTTGTCCTTCAGGTAGAAATATTTTCATCTTCTTCGTGTACTGTATTAGGTATGTATATAAAACCTAGAAAAATAAGTTTTAAAGAAATGACTCATGTCATTTGTCAAAGTGTCACATTGTTAGTGACCTTTTATTAAATATTATTATAAATGGGAAGGATATCTGAAATATGTTCAATTTGTTCTAAATAGGGACATAAGCGCAATTTGCGGTTTTAAAGAATATTTACATACACAGCCATACTGTTTTTAGTCAAATACATTATCATAACATAGTAATATAAACAAAGTCGCTTCCCGCTGTCTCTCCCCTCTTCAACCCCCCAACGGAAAAAGAGGGATTTTAAAAAAAGAAAGGGAGAAAGCGGGGGCGCCCCCACCCCCGCCCCCCCCCCCCCCACCACCCCCCCCCCCCCCCCCCCCCCCCCCCCGGGCCCCCCCCGCCCACCCCCCCCCGGGGGGGTTTTTTTTTTTTTCCCCCCCCCCCCCCCGGGGGGGGGGGGGGGGGGGGGGGGCGGGGGGGGGGGGGGGGGGGGGGGGGGGCTTTTTTTGATAAAAGGGGGGGGGGGGGGGGGGGGCCGGGCCAGGGGCCCCGGGCCCAAACCCCCACCCCCCAGGGGGGGCGGGCCCCCGCCCGGGGGGGGGGCGGGCCCCCCACCCCCCCGGGCCCGGGGCGCGGGGGGGCGGGGGGGGGGGGGGCAGGGGGGGGGGGGGCGGCGCGCGGGGGGGCGGGGGGGGGGGCGGCGGTTTTTTTCCTTCCCTTTTTTTTTTTTTTTTTTTTTGGGGGGGGTTTTTTTTTTTTTTTTCCCTTCGCCCCCCTTAGGGGGGGCGGGCCGGGGCGGGGCGGCCCCCCCCCCCCAGCCCGAGAAAAAAAAAGGGGGGGGCCCGGGGGCCCCCACCGTTTTTTTTTTCCCCCCCCCCGGGCCCCCCCCCCCCGCCCCCCCCCCCCCCCCCCCCCCCCCGGGGGGCCCCCCCCCCCCCCACCCCCCCCCCCCCCCCCCCCCCGCGGGGGGGGGGGGGGGGGGGGGGGGGGGGGGGGGTTGGGGGGGGGGGGGGGGGTTTTTTTTGGTTTTGGGGGGGGGGTGGGTTTTCCCCCGGGGGGTGTTTTTTTTTTTTTTGGGGGGTGGTTTTGTTTTTTGTGTGGGGGGGGGGGGGGGGGGGGGGGGGGGGTTGGGGGGGTGGGGGTTTTTTGGGGCCGGGCCGGGGGGCCCCGGGGGGTGTGGGGGGGGGGGGGGGGGGGGGGGGACGGCCCCCATGGGGGGGGGTGGGTGTGGGGGGGGGTTTTTTTTTTTTTTTAAAAGGGGGGGGGGGGGGGGTTTTTTTTTTTTTTTTTTTTTTTTTTGGGTCTCGGCGGGGGGGGGTGGGGGGGGGGGGGAGGGGGGGGGGGGGGGGGGGGGGGGGGGGGGGGGGGGGTTGTGGGGGGGGTGGGTGTGGCGGCCGCCTCTTTCCCCCCCCCCCCCCCGCGCGGGGGGGGGGGGGGGTTTTTTCCCCCCCCCGGGCGGGGGGGGGGGCGGTTTGGGGGGGGGGGGGGGGGGGGGGGGGGGGGGGGGGGGGGGGGAGGGGGGGGGGGGGGCCCACCCCCCCGGCACCTGGGGGGTTTTGGGGTTTGGGGGGGGGGGGGGGGGGTTTTTTTAACGCCGGCTCGGGGGGGGGGGGGGGGGGGGGGGGGGGGGGGGGGGGGGGGGGGGGTTTTTTGGTTTTTGGGGGGGGGTTTTTTTTTTTTTTTGGTTTTTTTTTTTTTTTAATGGGGGGTTTTTTTTGTGGTTTTTTTTTTGTTTTTTTTTTTTTTTTTTTTTTTTTTTTTTTTTTTGGTTTTTTTTTCTTTTTTTGGTTTTTTTTTTTGGGCGAAGCCGGGGCGGGTCGCTAGTGTACTCATTATACATATAGGTACGTTGGATATAAATGAGGATAATTATGTTTGCTATTTTTCACTTATGAGTTTACAACGTAATTGCTGACGTAACGACAAATTAATCTCGAAATTAATATTTATGGCAGTATCCAGTTGTTGAAGAAATTAGTCAAATCCTGGTTGAAAATAAATTCTAATTTGTAATAATTAATTAATAAATATTATGACTTATAATTTTCGATTAATCTCTAAATGTAAATAAATCACGAAAATGACGGCCTTCTTTCAACAGTACTTATAGGACGTATGTTTTGGTTGTTTAGTTAAGTTGAGAGTCTATTGGATCAAAATCTTTGTTAATTGACCCGACGTACATACATACACATGTATATTACTACACTGCACTTATTAGATACGTTTAATTTTGATATATGTATGTACAGTCACCTGCGAAAGATTTCATACACCCACTTTTTGAAGGTTTCTTAAATTCTGATAATTTTTGTACTGGGCTGATTCCATTTCAAATCGAACGCACGTCACGGACTCATTTTTATTTTTGCTTGCAAATAGTTTGAAACTCTTCTCTAATGTGTTCTAATGATGAAGAAACCCGTCGTCCGCCCAAAAATTTTTTTTTTTTGTATTTTTAAGAGCCGATTTTCCACATGGACTTTTTGTTGTTTAAAAATCGAGAAAATCGCTTTTTTTTCAAACCTCAATAACGGCGAGGTTTTGGGCTTTTTTGGACGCTTTTTTTTTTAAATACGCGGAATTCCATCAACTTTTTGAAGAATTTCATCCCATAAGGGTATAACGCTTGCCCATTGGGGTACTGTGGAAAACCCAAAAAAAATGGTGTTTTTTTTTTAAACGTTAATTACTCGAAAAGTGTATTTTTTTTTATTTTTTATATTTTAGTACGTTTTTCTACATAAAAAAGGCTAAATTTTTGCGTGGGTATAGCAATTTTTCGTATTTTATTTTTAACCGAATAATTACGAAAATACACGTTTTCGTAGTTTTTGGTTTGGTAAACTGAAGATAACATTTTCTTTTCATCTTCCGATGCACTCTGAAAAAGCCATTCACGCAAAAAGTCAAAGTTTATGAAAAAAGCTTCAATTTCTTTTTTTTGAACGTCAAAAAAAGAAGGCCGGGATCAAAAAGTTATGAGTGTTTTAATTTCATTGAAGAAATCCCTTGAATTTTCATATAGTCATTTTTTGACCCTATCTTAAAATTCTTCTAACTTTTGAACCTGAATGTATTATTGAACGTACTAAAAAAAAATGGAAGAGCTTAAAAAAGAGCTTCAATTTCTTTTTTTGAACGTCCAAAAATATGGTAATGGTCAAAAATTACGACCTAAATTTAAGTTAGCTAAATTTAAGCCTCAAAAAAAGCGTAAAAAATTACTTTATAAAAATTTGAGGAGTTCCAAAAAATAGATAAACATTATTTATTGTGAATCTTTTTAAGATTACACGACTTTTTGTAATGTGCTGAAATATTACTACTGAATTTCAATAGAAACAAATTCATGCCTCAGGATCATAGAAAAAAATCTCATGATTATAAATATTGATTTGAATTCCCCGCGTGCTTTAGCACTAATGCAATCGCCAAGCGACTGTTTTACTGGTGCACGGAGAGAACTCTGATACACGCGTTGTAGGGGAAGTATAATGCAAGTGCGATACGCCTATACACTCAACATCCACATATCCGAACTTTTCCGTTCCGCAAAATTTCCGAACTCTCGTCACCTCGGGATAACCGAACTGCTTGCGCATGCGCAAAGGGTTTTTCTGGCTCATTGGTCATTCGACAGCGACATTTGACATTCGACAGCGACAAGTTCGGTTGTGTGGAAGTACAAGTTCGGAAATATGGTGAGTTCGGATATGCGGATATCGAGTGTATCTATAGTACAGTTGCCTTAGCGCGTACCGCCGTTGCTGGATTGGCATACCACCGTGGGCCGGCACGAGAGCAACGGTGTTACGCGCTATAGCAACTGTAGTACAGATATAGGCGTATAGGCGTACCTCCCGTACTACGAGTGTATAAGAGCTCTCCATGTGTGGCTATACTCTTACGATTAGTGCCAACTACCAAACTATAAACAGTGCTGCACTGTCAAGGCCTAGGCATATCTACTAAAAGGCTGTGTGGTTATTATGAAGTAGTTTTTTTAAGTAAATGCGAGTTGACAGTTGGATTGATTACATAATAGTTAATTGCGACCAGAAAGAAACAAACTTGATTCTTCGCCATTAGTCTCTGCACGACTCCATATGTACATGTGTCCAGACACAGGTCATATTTACATACATATGTCAACATAACAGACATATGTCAACTCGCATTTACTTAAAAACTACTTCATAATAACCACACAGCCTTTTAATAGATATGCCTAGGCCTTGACAGTGCTGCACTGTTTATAATTTGGTAGTTGGCACCAGTGGCGGTGGGCTATAAGGTGCGCTGGTGCGCACGCACTACCGACAATTTAGCATTAATAATTTTATTTAGTAATTAATGGATGCATTCTTAATTTATCGCCTTGCCGCATCCCTAGCGTTAATACCATCTCAATATTATTTGGCAGCAGCGTTACGAATCCACTAGACGCTAGGTCTCTATCTCCAAGGCCACTGGTTTCCGATCGCGGCACGGGAATCGACACGCGCAATACGAAAAAGCGGGACGACCATCGCGCTTCCGTGCAATACGAAAAAGCGAACGCGTATTGTTACTGCTTGCCCCTCCACAATTACGAAAATGAGTGGGCGAATCCTATAGATATGATGTGCGGAGTTTAAGAGCGCACGAGAGTGATCGATTAGCTTGTGAATTGTTTTCGTACACAGCTGTTTTATCGCTCACGTTTTATAAATATAAACTCGGGTTTTCGGTTAGAATCTAGTTTGGAATAATGAATTCTATTCAAAACTTATTAAAAACTCCATTCTCTAGCTTGAGTTTGGAGGAAAAAGTGCAAATTAAAACTCTAGGTAGGCCCACTCCACAAATTAATTTAAAATTAGCCGTGAAAGGAAAAAATAAACAATTTGTAAGAACATTTAATAATCACTTATTTAAAAAACATTTGTGGTTAAGTGGATGCGATGTAGTGAACGCAGTGTTTTGTTTTACGTGTGTTTTGTTTGGCGGAGAAACACCTTGGACCAAAACTGGAGTAACGGATTTAAATCACATAAACGAGAAAATAAAAAAACATGAAAATTCTGCTGGACACATGAATAATGTTTTGAATTTAGTCATGCTAGGCACTGCAAATATTGCGACAATGCTCGATTCTGCTCATCGACGAGCAGTGGCAGCACACAATGAAGCGGTTTCAAAAAACAGGTATGTTTTAAACATTATTATTAACTGTATTCGTTTTTGTGGAAAATTTGAACTGGCCCTAAGAGGACACGATGAATCGGAAACATCATCCAATACAGGCATTTTTCGTGGGTTGATTGATTTCAGTGCCGAATTAGACGAGGCTATGAAGTATCCTTTACAAAACGCGGCGGCTTTTAAAGGAAATTCTAATACTATAAAAAACGAGCTACTTCAGTGCATGCTTGAAGTTTGTCACGATGAAATAACCATTGAAATTAAAAAATCCACTTTTGTTGCTATAATAGCAGACGAAACTACAGACGTTTCTACAATTTTTCAGTTGGCTTTAATATATCGTTACATGGTGGGTGGAAAGCCTGTAGAAAGATTCTGGAGTTTTTTAAAACCAGTAGCACATGATGCAGAGTCATTGGCGGAGTGTTTAAAAGTGAACTAGACTAGATTATCGTTATTTTTATGTATGGTGCACCCCCAATCTTAAGATCACGCACCGCCACTGGTTGGCACTAATCGTAACAGTATAGCCACACATGGAGAGCTCTTATACACGCGTATTAAGGGAGGTATAATACAAGTGCGGTACGCCTATATCTATACTACAGTTGCTATAGCGCGTAACACCGTTTCTCTCGTGTCGGCCCACGGTGGTATGCCAATCCAGCAACGGCGGTACGCGCTATAGCAACTGTACTATAGATATAGGCATATCGCACTTGCATTATACTTCCTAGAACGCGTGTAGAGTTCTCTCCGTGCACCAGTAAAACAGTCTCTTGGCGATTGCTAGTGCTAAAGCACGCGGGGGAATTCAAATCAATATTTATAATACAAAAGATTTTTGTCTATGTTCCTGAGGCAAAAAAATCAGTAATGTATTACAAAAATTATCAGACTTTAAGCAACCTTTAAAAAGTGGGTTTATGATGAGATGATGACTTCCGGTTCTGACTGTACACATTTTTTTATGAATGGTTTATTTACGATTATTTTTCTATTCTAAACATAATATGCATATTTCTATAATTGAGTATTGGATGTCTTGATATAGTGTTATTAAGTAATTGAGATTTGGTTAAAAGTTGCTAATTTTTGAGAAGTAAATTTTAAATTAGATACATACTGTTGATTCTGTAGACACTGTGTTTGTAAAATAAATGTTAATTATTCATTATCATTAATTTACATCTATTATCCATTGTTTTAATAATCCTGTATTGGAGAAATTATTGTTTTCCAAAATGAAGAAAGAATAATAATTACTAATTAGGTAATTGGGAGTGCAGATGCAAATAATAACGAGAATAATAACGACAGTGAGCGTTAATTTTAACATTACTTAAATTAAATTTTTACATTTACATAATAAAAATTTGTTTCGAGTTATTTTTTCAATATTTCGCACTGTTCACGCGAGTTATGAACCATTATTGCATAAAGTGCAAAAAATATGTCCTTATGGTTCTAACCGATCAGCTATTTTTTTTAGAATATGGTCTCAAGAGTTTTTTTGCCACGCCAACAGAGCTTTTTTTTGAATCAGACTCACAACACGTTTTTTTTTGTTAACCCCCACCACCTAGCTTCTATTTTTTCCTAAACCTGTTAAGCCATCAACTTCTTGCCCTCGCACTCGAAACTGCAGGGAAATTCTGATCAGTCGACTTTAGTCGGCTTTTTGGTCGATATATCTTGATAATTCTTTTTTTTCATTAAATACATTTTGTATAGGTCCGTCTTAATTGTTTTGTGCTAATCGTAAATTTAAATCAGAATCCACCCCTCTGTTCGGTATCTGTGGCTATCTGTCCCAAGTGGCATTTAATCTACTTCCACAGACAAAATCTTTCAATGGCTGCGCAGATGGGTGCATTTTTCACTTCATACACACCATACAAATATGTATATATGTAAATTGAACTGAAATCTATAATCGTTTCGCCCGTCGATCACGTCACCTGCAAAGAAAACAATACGGCTGCATAATAGGCGGGGCCAACTGCCTCAGCGTGACATGTACTAAACCGTAATGCCATTCATGTTTCGACTTTTCCAGTTCAATAGGTCCGATCTGCTATAACCTATGATACGTTCGCCATGTCTACTTAGTATGGGCTAGTGCGGCCCTGTGATGTGCCCCATTTTGGCGAATTCTGATTATTACTCTTAGAACTGTCGAGTTCTGAATTTTTTATTATTAAGGATATTATATATGGTACGATATTATCAGGGATAATATCGCAAGAAGAAAAAAAACAAATTGTCAAAAAAGAAATCGTAATCCATGAGTTTCCCGTGAAAACAACGAATAATAGCGATCGGAATATTTTCGACTTTGGCGGTCATTAAAATTTGGCACGAATGTTTAAGGTTACTGTGGGGGGGTTACTGTTGAGAAGTAGCCAAATTAGAAAATTCTTAGATGGTTGCCACTTCAATTTTAAAACGTCCGTTATGACGAGATGACGGAAAAGTAACGATAAACATAAACAGATTATTTATAAAATGTACGCGAAACTGTCGCAGCAAGATATTTATAATACATATTCTCGTACAGGGTGAGTAATGTGCGAGGTGTCACCTTTGCATTATCCCAGAAACGATTAATGAGGGTGAATTGAAATTTTCAGGGATTAAAATAACTTAAGTAAAATACAGAATCAATTATAAATGTGAAAAAGATGTCCTATATTGTAACATGTAGTACCTACTCTTATGTTATGAATTATTTTTATGAATATAACATACCAAATTAGATATTCTAACTTCAGCCGTTTTGATGTGACACCATCGGTACCGTTTTCAGTAATTTTGGCAACCCTGTATAATATGTATCTACACATTCCAGTTTTGGATTTATTTCATTCAATCATTTGAATTTGAAAATAAAAATGCATATACATACATATCTCTTCGAACGTTGTTATTCAAATTTAATTTTTACCCCAAATATAAATGTATTACTTGACAAGTTATATTATATAAATTATTTAATTGACCCTAAAAATAAATAAGTAGTACGCGAGGTAAGTTTTGATGAATTAATAATAAATAGTTTCCCATATGCTCTGCGATTTCATTACATTTTTTTAGTACGAATCATAAAAACCTAATAAGATCCATTAGTTTTTCAAACTAATAATTTGTATACACTGCGCATCAGAATTAATGCACTATTTGGCACGATTCAAAGTTAGTTTTCTTCGCAAACAGTTGAATTGATTTGGACATTTTTTTTGTTATAGCCTAGTCCTTGGAATGACGTGATGGAAGTTTTTATTAAGTGTCAGGTTTAGAGTGTACCGGGTATTTGAAAAGAAACCAGTTTGGCACTTCACCTTTGTCTCACCTTGTAGGATCCCCTAGCTACACAAGCAGGTGTAGCAGGTGTCCAAATCAAAATGTAGTTACATTTAATTTAATAATTGAGATAAAAACGTAAAAAGAAACAGTGCTTAGAAAATATGGGGCTACAATTTGACTCAGATAGACACCTGCTGGTGTAGCTGTGGAATCCTACAGGATGAGACAAAGATGAAATACCAGACTGGTTTATTTTCAAACACCCTGTATACCCTCAAATTGAAACAAAATAAAAGCATCCATCACAACATTTAACTAAACTATAAGTAAAAATTGTCCAAATCAATTCAGCTGTTCAGCGAAAAAACAAACTTGTGACAAAATTTAGTGGTGCGCTAATTTTGATGGGAAGTGTACATACGAGGTATGTAAATTAAGTAATGAGACTAATTTGTTGAAATTTTTTTTATTCGAACAGAATTACAATTCAGTATTGTCGCCTTCAAAATAACTTCCTTGGGAAGCCACACAGCGCTGGAGACGGTTCTTCCATTCCTCATAGCAATGCCGGAACTCATATACTAGAATAGCCTTCAGCTGGTCGGTTATAGCTGTTTGAATGTTTTCTCTGGTCCCAAAATGACGTCCCTTGAGGTGATTTTTCAATCTCGGGAAGAGAAAAAACTCACTTAAGGACTCAAGTCAGGCGAATAAGTAGGCTGAGGAGCCACATGAATGTTTTTACTGGCTAAAAACTCGATAACTGAAATGGCTGTGAGATAAGGCGCATTGCCGTGATGCAACATCCAACCGACGATTTGAACGCACAAGATCCCGTATTCTATCGACATTTTCATCGGTTCTTGAAGATGAAGGCCTTCCGCTGCGTAGTTCATCTTCAATCCCCCTTCTGAGGATGCCTTAAACCACCGAAAAATCTGGGCTCTTGAAAAAACACGTCCAAGTCTCCGTAGGCGTGTTGAAGTTTTGCAAAAGTATCTGGTGCGCTGTGTCCAAGTCAAGCAAAACATGATAACACACCGTTGTTCAAAATAAATGTCATTCACTTTTAAAACGCACTAGATAAAACTGGTTTACGAAAACAGTCACAAAGAACAAACAAATGACTAACAAGTTCAAACTTGTACTGAAGGTGCATTATATGTTAACCTACCGCCCTTCCAAATCCCGTCTCCGCAGTGTTGCTAGATCGGGCGTTGCCAGTCTCATTACTTAATTTACACACCTCGTACATATGTATGTATGTATATGCATTATGATTTCACATACGTATAATATACTACTCAATATACTAGTCAACATCCTAGTTATGAGCATCACACCATTAGATAAATATAAATGAACCGAATGGCCGCTTGTGACTCAAGATCGATGTTATGACGCAAGTAAAATTCATTCAGTGGTTTGGAAAGGCAGGAAATATGAGTCGTCACAAAGTAATGCGTACACTTTATGTTTTTGGTAATAAAAAAATGTTCGGAGATTAACGGGGCACCACCATATTAGTTTACGATATTTTAACTAGAATTACAACTATAATATTGCAAATAAAAGCAAAAACAAATATTTACATAAAAATTTAACCGCAAAAATTTTCCATGACATTTTTTAAATATCCCGGAGAATTGAATTTCTCAAAGAAATCGGTATCTGGTGTTTTACAAAAATAATATACCTATGTTTATTCGTAACCTTCCAACAGCAATATTTTAGAAGTGAAAGATTTGTGACCTAAAATGCATGACGTTGCTCTCATGCCGTTGAAAAAAATATGAATTTGAATATTGTGAATATTAATATGGACATAAAAAAATAAATTGATATGAATATTCTGATATTGCTGATATATGTAAATATTCACAATTAGGTAACAGTTAAGTGCATACATACACATACAGTTATGGACCAAAGTTTGAATACCTACATCAGGCTATTTAGAACATTTTATTTAAAAAACACAGATACAAGTAGTTGTATCCTAATGAAACTTTAAGAATGGGAACTATATAAAGAATTGCGTTAATTATTTGTTAGTTACAGCAATTTTTCCAACAGTTGCAGAAAAAGTTGATTGCCTATCCAGATGTTAATAAAATTTCGAGTCAAAAGTCTAGGTAAATACACGCCAGTAGATGGTGCAGTTTTAAAGAAATACAGTCGTTACCTGAGATCCCCACATGTAGAAATAACCTAAAAAGAGTGTGTATTTACTGACGCGTACATATTTGGCGGCTTGGAAGTGCGTGATACGAACTATTTTCAGAAAATGGCTCCAAAAAGAGAAGAACTTTCTGTTGAGGAGAGAAAAATTATTTTGCGTTTGCGTAGCCAGAATAAAACCTATAGTGAAATAGCATAGCTAAAATCGTGAACAGAAGTCGTCAGACTGTTCATACAATTTGCAGGCGTTATTTAAATTGTGCAAATGTGCGTAGTCGTCCAAGGAGCGGACGACCAGAAAAACTCTCAGTGCGGTATAAACGCAGAATTATTCAATTGGTTAAACAAAATCCAAAAATGACATCATCCCAAGTTACACAAGAGTTATGCCTTACAAATAATGCAAATGTTAGTTCTAGAACAGTACGACGGACGATTAATAGTGCTGGTTATCACTGCAGAACTGCCGGAAAGACGGAAACCCCTAACATTAATCAAAAAAAGCGTATGGACTTCGCTTTCAACTATAAATAAAAATATTGGATTTTGGGATAAAATATTATGGTCTGACGAGAGCAAGTTCAATATCTTTCAATGTGACGGTAAAGGAGTATGGCGAACGGTGAATACAGCCCTAGTTTTCTAATTTGCAAAAGACGATTAAACACGGCGGTGGGCGAGTTATGGTCTAGCGTTGTATGGCGTCATCAGGTGTAGGGGAATTGGTTTTTATAGAAGAGATAATGAACAAATAGATTTATCTAAGTATTTTAAAAAATAATGTGCATAAAAGTGCTGAAAAATTAGGTTTGGGCGTCGACTTTTACTTTCAACAGGACAACGACCCCAAACATACTGCCAATATTGTATGGCAGTGGTTAATTTACAATATTCCACAACTGCTTAACACGCCGCTACAAAGCCCGGACCTTAACCCAATGAACACGTTTGAATGGAATTAAAGAATCGTTTAAAGAAACATGCAATTACAAGTAAGCGGGACCTCGAAGAAAAACTGAAGGAAGGAGTGAAATCATATTTCTGTGGAGTTCACTCACAAGCTAGTGTCTTCCATGCCTAGACGATTACAAGCAGTAATCAAACAAAAAGGATTAGCAACTAAATAGTAGTTAGTATATTCAAACTTTTGACCCGAAGTTTAATGGACTTTTGAGTAGACAATAAACTTTTTCTACAACTGCCTGAAAAATTGCATTAATTTATAAATTAAACGGATTTGCAGTTCTTTATACAGTTTCTATTTATGTAGTTTTATTAGGATACGACTACTTGTATCTGAGTTTTTAAATAAAATGTTCTAAACAGCCTTGTGTATTCAAACTTTTGTCCATCACTGTATATCACAATTATTCCTATTATAATTGAGCAGCTATACTTGTTCTTTGATTAACATTTAATTTTGTAATATCGATGTGATAACAACTGATAACTAAGTGATGTGTCGATAACTCTCCATTATCGTCTTATATCTGAGAATGTTTTAAGAACCCTGTAATACTGTGTAACGTCTACGTCGGTAAGACAAAACCATTAGTAGAAACCTATTATTGCTATTTGAGAATCAGTTAACCTTTGCCGGGGTCATTTAGGTACGCACTTTGAAAAAAAAACAGTGAGCAGTAATAAAATAATTACGGCTACCTTGTCTTTATACCTAGACGAAATCCTTGTGATGATAACACGACGCCATTGCAAGTTTAATGATCATTTTTTTTTATTGAATACCTATTTGTATAGGGTGGGCCATCAGATGAATTCTTTTTAAAATTGCTATTAAAACTACATCGTTGAATATTTTTTTAAATGATTGTTGCTTTATTCAAGAAAGTATGTCTTCCCATTATTTATGAAAAACAATTTCAGTTAAATGGCCGCCGCGGCTGGCTTGGCAGTAGTTCATTCTTTTCACCCAATTTTGCAGTACATTTTCGATTATTTGTGGTTCTATTGCACGAATAACTCGATTGATGGTTTCCTTCAATGCGTCAATTGTTTGTGGACGTTGGAGTAACAACGGTCCTTATGTCCCCATAAAAAATAGTCCAACGGTGTCTAATCGCAGCTGCGCGATGGCCAATTAATGTCTCAAAGACGGCTGATAACACGGTTACCGAATTTAGTGTGCAAAAGATCTATTATTTCACGGCTTGTGTGACAAGTTGCTCCATCCTGCTGGAACCAAAGCTCGCCCAAGTCCGTAACGCATTCCTCCATCATCTTCATTTTGAAAGAAGTACGGACCAATGGTGCCACCACTCCAAAACCCACACCAAGCAGTCACTCTTGCAGGATGCATTGGCTTCTCTATGACTGCGTGCGGATTTTCGGAACCCCAAATCCTACAGTTCTATTTATTATCATGTCCTCCAAGATGAAAATGAGCTTCGTCCGAAAAAAATATTTTTCGATTGAAATTGGCAGTTTCAAACTCATTTAAAGCCCACACGGAGAAGCGATAACGAAGTGGATGGTCATATTTCTTTACCTCTTGAGTAAGTTGTAACTTGTAAGCAAATAATCCGAGGTCTTCTCAGTGAAGTGCGACTGACAGTAAGTTGTTGTGCTCTGTGACGAGTTGAGGTTCTGGGGGGGGGGGGGCTTAAAAAGAAACCAATAGAATGCCCACCCTTCAGTACCGGTATTATTGGTAAAAGTGCTCCCATTTTTTAAAAAATCAAAATTTTGCCAAATACTATTTTGAGTTATACTAACAGAATCTTTTTGGATTTAGATTTGAGATAAACCGTTCCAGAGTTATCCTGCTCACCACAAGTTACCTGCGACAAAAGACGTTTCGCGACTTCAGCTGTAAAAGCTCCGTTTATCAATATTTTTCATAAAAAGGAATTTAAGTGCTTATTGAAATACTATGATAAATGGGATATTATTGATTACCATATTTTATTTTATTTTTCATTGGGAATCAACTAAGTACATAATTCCTTCTCAGATACAGTTAAGTGTCAAAAATAAAATAAAAATAATTATTATCCATTTTAAACAATACTTACACTTACAGTTATTTTTCTGCTGTTTGTATATTTCGTTAAAACATGCTTAGACCATTATTCATTTGAACTACGCGGTGGGCCATTAAAAAGTTACACAAAGCGGGCGTTCTCACCAGAAGCAACCGGCGACAGCAACGAAACAGCAACCCAACTACGGTTTCTGTTGCGTTGTTCTTGTGTACTTACTGAAAGCAACTTATTTTGGAATCAGTTGTGAGAGAAATGTCTTCCTCGTCGGATGAAGAAATTGCTGCTGCATACTTGCTACTGAAAAAGCGTAGAAAGAAGACAAATAGAAGGTTTTGGGTTAATCCTTTTTATACGATAAATTTGGGATATAGTTCTTACATAGTAGCTCAAGAATTAAATCATGATCCTGTTAAATTTCACGGATTCTACCGTATGAGCAAGCGCACGTTTCAAACTCTGGTAGAAATAATAAAACCTGAAATAAGCAAGAGAGATACTAATTACCGCAAAGCAGTAAGTGCAGAAGAAAGGCTTCTTATTACTTTAAGGTAAGTTTATTTATATTATATTTTTTTGATAAGCATATACATATGAAATGAAAATATTTTTTCTTGCAAAAAATTAAAGTAAACATAACGAAAACTAATGTTCGTAATTATAAACGTAATTATCAGATTGACATTGAAAAGATCTCGAAGGCTCGGAAGGATCAGGCGCACTCGTTGTAAAACGTGATGATTGTGTTTCGGATGTCGATTGATAATTGTTTAGGGTATCTGAGTGGTAGGTGGAGGCACTTGATAGTCTAGATTGGCAGCTAGAACTACTGGATGGTCCAGGTGGACAAGTAAAATTATTAGTATAATCGCTCCTCGTACTATTGACACTTATCGGACGAAAATGCCCTTCAGAATTATCCTGTAATATTTTGTCAATGATTTCTAAAAATTCACGTTTACATCTCCTTTTTTGAGAAGCGTTCATTAATTCTAGATCAGGAAGAAGACTGAGCAAAACTTCTGATCTGCGCTTTCATTTTTATTGCTGAAATTCGCCCTTTTTGCATCAAAGTATTCAGCAAGTGATTTTTCTGCATCTATATCTTTATTTTTTCTTTTAAGTGCGGTTACACGATTATCTCTTGTGTGATTTACTCGGGGAGTTGTTGGTGTCTCAGGTAGCTCATTTTGATTTAATTGAGATTGGGTGTTAACTTCTGACGACTCAGTTTCTTCTTCAGTTTCTGGTACAGTGCTCTCTGTGTCATCACACTCTACAGTTAAATTACTTGTCTGTTTTCGATTACTTTTAACGAAAGGAAGTAGAAATTGGAGAGCATCTTCCAAATAATATTTTTTCTTGATGCCTCCAGCTGACCCACTTGGTGGTATTTTCCTGAGGTGTCGTAAGAAAACAGTCCGTATATTTTTCCAGCGTTCTTTACAAGTTTGCGCTGAAAAAAAATTAAGTTAAAATATCTTGTTTTAGCATTGTTATATGTATTTTTTTATTTCAGGTATTTAGCAACAGGCGACAGTTATAGAGCTTTGACATATTACTTTATGCGAGGTCTCACAACAATCAGCAATATAATTGCAACCACTACTGAAGCTATTTGGACTGTTTTACAACCTAAATACATGAGTACACCTACTCCGGAAAAATGGACATCAATTGCTGATCGTTACTACACTCTCTGGAATATACCAAATTGTTTGGGTTCCTTAGACGGTAAGCATTTTCGAATAAAACGTCTTCCAAAAACGGGATCAACGTTTTATAACTACAAGGGATATTTTTCAATTGTTCTTATGGCATGTGCTGATGCGGATGGATTATTTACCACAATAGATGTAGGAGAAATAGGCAGAAATAGTGACGGAGCAGTTTTTCGTACATCAAATCTTGGACACGCTTTTACAACTGGGATTGTTGGAATTACCACAACCTAGACCACTACCTTTAGGAAACGACGATTTTCCTTTTTACTTCGTAGCAGATGAAGCCTTTCCTCTCAAAAACTATATAATGAGACCTTATTCGAAACGTACTTTAGATAACAGAAAAAGAGTTTTTAATTACCGCTTATCAAGAGGACGGAGAAGTGTCGAATGTGCATTTGGGATGTTGGTGTCTAAATTCCGTTTATTTGAAGGCCCAATTTGCTGTAAAAGAAGAAACTATAAATTCTGTAATTAAAGCAGCGTGTGTTTTACATAATTTCATACGAATCAAGCAGGGAATATTTACCCAACCAACAGAAACTATTGCAGATCGCCAGGATCAAGTACACATTCCAATTGAACCTATGCCACAACCACAAATTATACGTAATCATTCAGAAGCACAGAATATTAGGGAGCGACTTTGTGATTATTTTCTGACGCCTGCTGGGGCTATACCATATCAGTGGAATCACATTGTGTAACCGATATATTAATACTTAAATATAGAAAATTTATTGTACTAATTTCTTCGCACTATGCCTGCTCTAAATCTATTTTTTTTCATGAAAAAAAAAACGTGATGAAATTTTCCATTTTTCCATTTCTGAGCACCCTGTAGGTATAGTGTATATCAAATAATAATTTTTTTGCATGGTAATCATTTCAGCATTGTAGTCATTTTATTTGATAACCAAAATGTTTCTTTTATAAAATTAAAAAAATCCTGTCAAATCCAGCCGTGGACACACTGTATAACCATATAATATATAAAATAAATACTTTAACAACTTACCAGATTCATTCATTGCTTTAGAAATTTCCATCCATGCTTTTTCCTTGATGTCCATTCGGGTGTAAGAATCATTCTTTATATCGTATAAACACTGATATGTTTCCACAAGTTCCACAAATTTCAAATTTTTAGCAGTATCGTCCATTATAAGCATGTATTTTTCAAACAACTCGACTACAACTGACGATCGCGACGCGGGTAACAGCACTTCTAGCAACCGGTTTCTGATTGATTGGGTTGCAGTTGAGTTGAGTTGCGGTCAGTGGAAACACGTGTATCGAAATATTAGCGCTACGTCGCGTTGCTGTTGCGTTGCCGTCGCGTTGCGTCGCCGATTGCTTTTGGTGAGAACACCCACTAAGTTTTCGGTCTATAACTCCTGAACTATTTATTGACTTTCGATTCAACTCTGAATATCAGTTCGCGAATAGAGATAGAGCTTAAGCTTCGAGGATGATCGCGCTCACTCATCCTGGCCCGGAGAAAGAAGGAATGAATCCGAGAAAGAAAGGTTGGAAATCTGAGGTGTGATTTTGGTCAACATTGCATAAAAAGAGTGGGAAGACGACAAGAAGACTCACAAGACGACCAGAAGACTCGTAAGAACGACTAGAGGACTCTCGCTGATGATCATGTACGCATGCGCGAACGACTCACCAGCTAGGAGAGACATGCGCTCAGCAAGGAGCAGTTCATTCCGACTGCTCATGGCATGAACTGCGTCGAAGATTGGTGGTTCATGCAGGATAGAGCATGACCCCACCGGACGACTGAGGTCTTTGACCTATTGGAGCACTTTCCAGGAACAACCAGCGGTCTCGACTACGAAAGTCAATACGGTGGCGGGATGGGCTGGCCGCCTTACAGCCCGGATCTGAATCCGTGCGATTTCTTCCAATTATCAAGGATCTACATATATATCTGTCTCAAGAAAAGAGCATCGAAATCTTGCACATCTGAGAGCTAGAATCGTTCGCAACTGTCGCAAAATCATGACAGAAATTCTTGCGAGAGTGACTGGAGCCTTCCAGAGGCGATTGGCAGCCGTCATGGATTTCACGTAGAGAAGTTCCACCTTTGACTCAGTCGAGTCGATCCAAATTTGATCTAAATGCCATCTAGTGTAAATAGATAGTGCAACTAGTGCAATGGAAACAAAATTTTTTTAGTGTAACTTTGTTTGGCCCACCCTGTATTTTTTGTACATTGTCTAGATGACTTCAATCTCGAAAAACCTTTCAGAGATGCCTTTATTTTCATATCCAAGGCTTACTAATTGTAAGTATGATATTACGCAAAAATTCAATCTTCTAATTTAGAAAAGGGGTATTAGGAACACTTGTGGGATAAAAATTCGCTGGAAATATTTTGTCGCTGAGTGCTGGAATTGAGAATCTGTAACACGAGGTCACCCCAACTAACAAATAAGATTATTTGTTGCTAAATATTTCTCTGCTTTCCATTAGTAAACCGAGTGCATTATTTATTAAGGTGTTATTTACTGCAATACAACATACTTCGCACGTTGCAGCATCTGGCAAGTGCGGGCATACATAGATGTAAAGAAATCGACGCCTGGTGACTCTCTTGTGCCTGGTGTCTTACTCGACCATCAACGAGGAGGATTTCTTTAGAAACGGATTGTGATACTTTTTTCTCCACGGTGAGATCAAATGTTGCTCAGGTACAATCAGATATAATATGCATGTATCGTGTAAATGCCGAACAGAAATCATTTTTCGACCTGAATATTATAAATATTTATTGTTGCCTTTTATAGAACATACGAGTATGTAGTGTATAATTCTAATAAGGCATATCTATAAAAAAAAAATTGTACTTAGAATATAGATGAAAAATAAGAAAATAAGATCACTCTTATTAAAATAAGATTCCACAGGCGCGTAAAAAATAAATAATCCTTCGAGCGAAACGATAAATACAAAATGCAATTACATTTACGTCGAGGTTGAAATACTTTGATGTCCCAAATTGGACCGATTAGTTGTTATCTATGTAGATGTAAGAGCTGAATGTTTTTAGCACTAAATTTAAAACCACTGCTTATGTAATCATTACTTCCAGTTCTATACTTTTCTGGAATAATACTTAAAATGTATACAGGATGCGTTCAATCAATTATTAATTTTTTTAAATGGAACACCCTATATATTATTACATTTTTGGGTTCCCCTTGAAAAGCTGGTTTCAAAAAACTATAATAATGAGAATGATGGTCCCTAGTAAGTAGTTTAGGAACTACAGACTTAAAATTCGTTGTTTGATAAAATTCGAGAAAATAAAAATAATAGACTTTAAAAGTATTTACTTAAGAAAAAAAATATTTTGCAAGACGTTTCCAAAATTTTCTAGCGAGGGAGACATTTTTTGAAACATTTAATATGATTTTTAATAATGGAAAGATTTTTTTTGAAACTAGGATATTGTTACACAAGTATTGAGGTTTTCATAAAAATTTCATGTTTATTTTTTTTTTTCAAAAATGGCAGATATACAGAGCGATACGTGAAACTACTTTCGAAAACTGCGTCGAAAACGACGGCCGCAATTTTGATCTAAAACATAAAAATAAAGTTTATTCTTAAAGTAAACATTATTTTCTAGAATATGAACCTAAATTATATTAAAATTATGCCCGTTTAATGAATGAAAAAATTAAAAAATCATGTTTTTTTACTGTTTTTTGTTTTACTTTTTAACAATATTTTTAAGTCTATTAGGTTCATACACTTCCGAATTATATAAGGAATGTGTGTGCAAAATTTCAGCAAGATCGGTTGGATAGTTTTTGCGTAGTTTTCTACGCAAGTTGAAAAAACACAAGTTGTGGGAAAACGCGTTTAAAGTTTATAGAACAGAAAAATCGAATAAATTATAAGAAAGTATGGACTTAAGCAACTTTCCAGTTAATCTGCGATTCCTAGTCCATAAAAAAGATCTGTTTCCTCAAAGAACCGATTTTATTCAAAAATAGTATCTTTTCGTACTTGTCGAGCTCCTTTTTGACGCCAGCTCCAAACGTAAATGTTGGATTAATTAGTAAAGGGTAGCATAACTCTGGAACGAGTTCGAATTTCATTCTAAAATTTTACAGCAATATTCTTGGAATGGTATACAACAATTTTATGAAAACCAAAAAACATCGATTTTTTCGAAATTCTAATCGGTATGCTCCCCTTAATACGGTTCTGTTAGGGTCCGTGAATTTCTTTACTACTAATTATACTACTTAAATAAATTTTAAAATAAAAAAGTATATACTCGTGGTTGTGTTATGCTTGAGGTACATTTACTTAAAGTAACGCCAATCATACCTTTTTTACGTTTGTGACATCTATATCTGGCTTTTTCTAATAAGTGTCCAATATTCTACAAGGTGATTTTTCGTTTCGAAGATAACATCTACTATATTTTAATGTATGTACCTATGTTTAAAATAAAAATACTACAAGGGTGAGTTTAACAGACACTGAAGGCTGTGTAAACTGATAAGTTGTAAGATGTTGACTAATAATAATTTTACTTACAGCTGTCATGTTTTAAGTTTAAGTGAATATGTAATTTTACGTGTAAGTTTGAAGAAAATTATTGTGATTATTTGTCTCCAAAAAATTGCAATTTTTAACATACTATATGTTCAAAACGGAATGTCTGACCACATATTTATAAAAACTTCTTGCCTTCCACCCTATATACGAGGTGTGTAAATTAAGTAATGAGACTGGCAACTTAGTGCTCGATCTAGCAATACTGCGGAGACGGGACTTGAAAGGGCGGTAGGTTAACATGCAATGTACCTTCAGTACAAGTTTAAACTTGTTAGAGTCATCTGTTTGTTCTTTGTGATTGTTTTCGTAAACCGTTTTTTTTTAGTGCATTTTAAAAATGAGTGACATTAATTTTGAGCAACGGTGTGCTATCAGGTTTTGCTTCAGACTTGAAACAGCGCAACGGATACTTTTACAAAACTTCAACACACCTACGGAGACAGTGTTTTCTCAACAGCCCAGGTTTTTCGGTGGTTTAAGGCATTCTCAGCAGGAAGAAAGACGATCGAAGATGAACCACGCAGCGGAAGGCCTTCATCTTCAAAAACCGATGAAAATATTGATCGAATACGGAATCTTGTGCGTTCAGATCGTCAGTTGATGACTAGAATAATCGGGGAAGAGTTAAATTTGAATCACACCACTGTTCATCAGATGTTGACTAACGAATTGGGGATGAGAAAAATCTGCTCAAAAATGGTTCCAAAAAAGCCTTTAGCAGGAACCAAAGGGCATCAGGGGAGAAAGGTGCCTTGACTTGTTGGAATTGATTGAAAATTATTTTATGGAACGTGTCATTACTGGTGATGAGACTTAGGTGTCTGAGTACGACCCGAAAACCAAGAACCAAAGCATGGAATGACTTCAAGCTCTCCAAGACACAAAAAAAGCAAGAATGAGCAACTGGAATATCAAATGCATGCTGATTTGCTTTTTTGATAGCCAGGAATTGTCCACAAAGAGTTTGTGCATCCAGGCCAAACTGTAAATCAACACTTTTACAATACTGAATTGTAATTCAATTCGAAAAAAATAAAAATAAAAAAACACCATCATTACTTCATTTACACACCTCGTATCACACACATATTGGACACTTATTAAGAAACACCCGATATAGTACATTTTTTTATATCCACATATCCACACCTCATTGTTCGTCCTAAAACAATATTGTCCGGTCATTTACAAACATCGGTGTTATTAAATTTATTCAAGGGTATATCTACATACAAACATACAAAAGATCAGTAGGTATCCAAGTAAACCGGAAACACTGTTTGATGGGATAATATATTTCTTCAATATCATTGACATCGAAGTTTATTTCCTGATTGTTATTGTTTGTTATGCGGAAATGAAATGATATTCTTGGCACTGAAGTCAAGGCTTTGATTGGTAAATATTTTTTTTGCGGTAAATACTTGTTCTAAGACGGAATTGTACATTGTAGAACGTTAGTTCCAAAATGTTTGCAAGTTTTTAAAAATACTTGATCTAGTTTATGTGATATCAAACTTGGATTATATTAAATTTTTGTACCACAATCCATAACAATATGAAACATGAAATATACCCTCTCATTAGAATTAATAAATGAGGGGTTGTATATCCTTAAAATCAGCGAAGTTTCTGTGATATAATTGTCCAGTATTTTATGATGGAATACATAAAATTACAACAATTTATTATGTATATTATACAAGATTAGTTTTAATAAAAATACTCACTTTTTATAAAAAAAAGTGAACACCTCTTCATTTCTCGTCACAAATAATTGCTACTTCTAACCTCACTCAGTTGACACTAAAATTAATACTTAAATAATTGGATATTTTGTTCGTTGACTAGTTTGTACCTAAAAAAGTTTTTTTTTAAACCCCATTTATGTATGTACTTACTTGTAACGTCACTATTATATAATATATATTTTTAACCATACTTTTTATTTCAACACAAATAAAACCATATGTTTTTCGCTGAAACTAAAAATGTTGAGTTCCAGTATACATATTTTAGACATGTCTATACATATATGTAGGACTATATAGGACCTGCTTCTAAAAACCACAAGTGTTCCGACTTCTATAGTGGGACAAACATGTTGTTGGTATTACACCTGTTTTCATGTGCAAAAAAAATGTTTTTAAATTTGCCATTTCAAATTTCAACCCAAACAGTTCCATCGACAAACCGGATGCCTGCCATACGCCTGCGTTAGCGATCGGATGGCGATTGGTTACCACCTCATGTTTAGGTGGTGGTGAGGTCTACTCAACAAAGAAGTTAACTTATCAATTTCCCTTCATTCTGATATGTACGCATTAGGGTGACGCGTACTGTATAAGTAAATGAGTTTAATTAAAACAAAAAAGTAAAAGTGTTTCATTTTTTTACCAGCACTATGCTGAAGTTTTCTTAAATGTATAAGTACCTGTCTAATATTGTTACGAATAATACCGGGATTAGAAACAAAAGTAAACGGTTTGAAGCTTCCGACGAAAGTTGCAAAAATCCGTTTGCTAACAGACGTGTTTATTATCAACATTCTAATTTGGGACTACGTAGGACGAGCTCTTCTTCATGAGCGTGCAGACAGGGGATTCCAAAAGGATGAATTTAAAAATGTCAATAATGTAAGTGGCAGTTTTACTGCTGTATTTAAATAAATTTAAATAGTACAAAAATAATAAATTCCTTTTATGTGACACATTGGTTGGCAGCTTGTCATAAAAGACGAAAGTGTAAGCAAAAATATATTTGGCAAGTCAAGAAATGCTATATTTTTAAATAATGTAAATAACATGTTATTATATAAAAAATATATGTTACTTAGTATTATTTATTACATATTAATTACGTAGTATTATTTAATGTAGTATTCACGGTGTTTCATTAATATCTTCAATTTTATTGACAATGCGTTGCTGAAGGTCTTCCATATGGCCAAATGGAAGAATATAGTCTGCGTGTTCAAACTAATTATACAATCTTCGAGAAATTCGCCTATATAATTAATTGTTTCCCTAGTAGTATGAGCACGAGCTCCATATATAACATTCTTGCAATTTGTCGTCATGTAACATTTGTATAAAAGGTGTAGATTTCTAAACGGTACTACCAATTTTTTGTGGGTGTAGTGGACTTTCAATACAAAAGTGAGGATTGTCTGCACTCCAAAGTTTCATATTCTGAGAGTTGAACCAAGCCTCATCAGTAAAAAAATTTTTTCAAAGAGAGCATCATAAACCATTGGCAGAACTGTAGTTTTAGAGGTTCATCCACTCTTAAAATTTCATGTGTGGATTGCAGACGATATGGATGGCGCTCCAAATCATCTTTCAAAATTCGTTGACACGTTGTATAGGACAGATTCACTTGGTCGCTCATATGGCTAATTGATGTTCTTGGATTGTCCGTTATTATTTGCCTAACGTTTCAACATTGTATTCTGTCCTTACTCTGGGTCTGCCACTTCCTTGTTTCCGATTGACGCTTCCAGATTGGCGATACAATTTAGGAAACGTTTTACTGACCTGCTAAAATGGTCGAAATGAATAATTTCGTCTGGACAAACTTCCCCTGAAGTTCTCATATGCAGCTGTCATAGTATATACGTATATCCAGATTCCATTGATTCTAAATTCTATTTTCATTTTGATTTCTAAAATGAATTCCAAGTAAAACATTCCTCTGTTCCTCATTAAATATGAATTCCTTTGACAAGAAAGTTTCGTTTCGATATAACGGCTATTTCCATCTCTCTCGTTCATAGCCAGATTTGATGACGTTTTTTTTTTTATGGCTCGTTATAGTAAGTATAGTAATTCGCCATATAGGCCAGTCAATAGAGCTTTTTGACATGACACGATTGATACCTGAAATCCGACTACGGGATACTTTTAAGTTCAGTCCTTAGATGAAAACGTATATGAATTGGACTAGGAAATAGTTGCACTTTTTTTTAATAAAAAATTAGTGAGTTTTTTCAGTTTTTTGCTTATAGAAGAAAAGCTATTGAAGCAATTACATCGCATCCAACAGGAAAGTTGTAGAGAATTCAAAAACTTTTAAAATGAAAAAAAAAATCGAGTCAATCGGTACATTTTTTCGCTGAGAAAACTCGGAAAAAAAATGCAAAAAATGATCTTTTCTTAATAAATTCGTAATTCGAGTATGTTTGCAGTAGAAGAGTCAATCTTGTGGGAAAATGTAGGTAATATCACGAAGAATGAGTGTGCAAAAACTGGATTATGTCCGATGAATAGGTTTTGCACAATAGTCGAATAAAGTTTATTATTGAATATTCCATAACACGTCGAGCGATAGATTAAATAACATTTTCTCGACGGATTCGGAAACTACAGAGTGTAAACTACAATTCGTCCATTTACTTTGTTTCATTTAAATGCCATTAAATTGGTGTAAAACGCCTCTGAACACCGCGCAAAATGTTCGGCGGCGCGCTTGGGAAGGCGACAGCCGAGCCTGGGAAGGTGGCGGGGGAGCGAGGGGAAGCGGCGGCAGCGACCAGCAAATTTCGCGCGGTGTTCAGAGGCGTTTTATACCAATTTAATGGCATCTAAAAGAAACAAAGTAAATGGACGAATTGTAGTTTACACTGTAGTTTCCGAATCCGTCGAGAAAATGACATTTAATCTATCGCTCGACGTGTTATGGAATATTCAAAATACGATGTAAAAAACTTTATTCGACTATTGTGCAAAAATTATTCATCGGACATAATCCAGTTTTTGCACGCTCATTTTTCGTGATATTACCTACATTTTCCCACAAGATTGACTCCTCTAATGCACACATACTCGAATTACGAATTTATTAAGAAAAGGTATTTTTTGCGTGTTTTCCGAGTTTTCTAAGCGAAAAATGTATCGATTGACTTGATTTTTTTTTCATTCTAAAGGATGCGATGTAATTGCTTCAATAGATTTTCTTCTATAAGTAAAAAACTGAAAAAACTTCTTTTTTTCACTAATTTGTTATTAAAAAAAAGTGCAACTATTTCCTAGTCCAATTCATAACGTTTTCATCTAAGGACTGAACTTAAAAGTATCCCGTAGTCGGATTTCAGGTATCAATCGTGTCATAAACTCACCCCTTTTCGAGCTCTATTGACTGGCGTAATATACAAAATAATAGAGTGAAACGTGTTAAAGGTTATTAATTTGTTTAATATGTTTTTGCAATTATTGATGATGAATGATGATCCTTAGTAATACAATGTAATTAATTGTAACCTTATAATTTAGTGAATCAAGTTTCTTCGCGTTTTTGGCCAAAATTTCTTATGGGAGTTTTTTGGGAGTGTTAATTTTCGAGACACTGACGTTACCGAACCTAAATACGGCTCTGGCATGTAAGAAAAAAAGGAAGGGAAGGAAATTAGGAGACAAAAGTTTGTCTCCTAATTCTATAAAATATGAAACAAATATTTTAGTTTTAAGATGAAAAAACTTAAAAATGTTTTTTTATTAATGTTATGTCAAGTGGTCAGAAGTAGTTATAGTTGGCTATTTTGGCCAACTGTATGAATTTATTCTGAGCGAACATATACTTTCTTATATTCTCGCCAATACTACCAGTCCTCACCTTTAAAAATCCAAATCGTTTGCTTGTGTACGATATTTTTTGCTCAGACATGAGAAAATCTAAAAAGATTCACCTGTTATTTCTGTCACTGACCCTGGATAAAAATAATAGGTGGGAGTAGATACTTGCTGTAACCGACCAACGGGAAGTAGCTCTTAAGGCCATACGCGTATAAAAAAATACAATTTAATTTTATTTATGTCGAACGAAGGCGTCGTTATTAAGAGTCAATAGATTGTGATCGGAAATGGTAAATATACGAAATCATTAACGGAATTAATATGTGTAATTAAGAGCGAAAGGCCAACGCCGTAGCATCACGGTCTACATGTCATTTGGGCAATTTTAGAAAATATGCTACTTTCACTGCTCGGGCTGCTACGATTTAGGAGTTTTTTTTAAGGAAATAACATATTACGTTACGGTTTTAGATAACACTAAGTACTCACAGATGCACTGCCAATGTTGCAGTACTACAAATCTTCCAACATATTTTTAACTTCTTCTAGCTAATTGTTTTTTTTTTCAAATTTTGTATACATAAATTCAGTGTCGACAATGCAATATGTCTTCTATATTATTTTCAACCACCGAGATTTAGAATAGACTAGAGGGAACGCGTATATTCTCACATTGGCACACCTAACGTCAAGCGGCCATATTGGTGTAACCGTAAAGGAAACAAAGTGTTTTTTTTTTTATATTTTATTTCGTATGTTAAAATTAGCGCCTGTTTGTAATTGTGATGTTGTGACCTGTTTATCTGTCTTTTAAACAGATAAACATTTTTATGCATATAATAATACAATACAGGGCTGGTACAACAGCCGAGTAAACGAGGAAAATACCCCCGGGAGTGACATTTCACAGGTACTTAGGCATTTGACAATTTTAAACTTTTGTTTAGTTTCAAATTACATAATGATTGAACACAGAAGCACTTTTGAGGCTATGACCTGTGTAATGGTCATGTTTCAGGACCAATTTTAAGTTTGTTTCTAGTGAAGCCGCCATATTCACTTTGTTTATGTCATTTTTTCATGCAAAGGTCGAATAAGATGCATTCCATCTCATCTATTCTAAACCTTGGTGTTTTCAACCTCTTTTCCCAAAACGATGGATCCAAGATGACCGTAGAAAATGAATTTGCTCCAATCAGGTTTCAAATTGGTATTCGAAGTTTTTTCGGGCTCCAGATTTCTTTTTTTCTGTTGGAAATACTTTTCTGTTTCTTATATACATTATCTCTACAGGGTGACCTATAATTATGTTAAAACTTTTAAAGGGCATGTTCTACAGGGATTTTAAAGGGGTTGTTTCATAAAAACTTTGTCTATTTGTGCCCTGCATGTTATTCGCACATACAACGTGAGCTAAAATTATTGATACACATTATTAACATATAAAATTATGAATGAATTTTGTATGTCGATAACGGAAAAACTGAGATGATTTGATATTTGATGTGTGCCTTTCACTAACAGAAGGACATCTTGAGGTAACAACAATTAGGTATTGCTTTTTGTGTCATAACTAGGATTCAGAAATGTGTGACAACGCAGGGCTCGGCACTATAAAACTCCATGATAATGAAAGTATAAACCGTGTTTTTAAGCGCCTTGTAAATTATATATGCGTGTATTTTTTTCCACAAAGCGCCCGAACTCGCGAATACGCAGTAGTACGCCATCCCGGTGCGGGAGGGCAGAATATTCTAACGCAATTAATTTAACACGCGAGACGGCAAACATTCCGAACCCTAGTCATAACATTTTTGTGGGTCAATTTTTAACACTACAAAAATATGCACGATCTAGCATAGTTGTTTTCCAAACTTATTATCTCCTTTTACTTTTTCGAAAACCCACCGGCTTTCAAAGAAAAAAATAAACTCGTTTTATGTCCTATTTAAACTGTGAACATAAATTGCCTAGTAAAAAAGCATATTAGGCCTGTGCCATTTGAATGTTACTTTTAATTGCACACAACAAAGTATTTGGCAATTGTTCCAAGTTAGTTCTGTACAGTTCAATTTATTTTTTAATGTTGCTGCAAAAACTTAAGAAAATGAATAACACGTTTTGTAATCATGAATATGCATGCGTATAGTCCTTCTATTTTTAATTGAAAATGATAAATACGCATGGGGAACAAAAAAAAAGCGGTGCAACTTTATGATTCCATGGGCGTGCATATATCTTTTTATAAATTCGAAAATTGTGAAATATTTTTTTTCATTCAAATCAATATAGGAGATTAAAATTAGCCTGCATACAAAACTCTTAATATTTGTAATATAATTTCTTAAATAAGCTCATTTAGCCAGACAATCTCAAAAAATTGTATGTTTTAATAAACCTAGCTGAAGTACACGTCACTGGCGTCTTAAACAAGTCAGAATTCCAAATGTCGTAAATCATTTTAACGACCTTGTAAAAATTTTATGGCACAGTGGACCGAATAAGTATTTAAGCAATGTATTAGATGCAAAGCACAATAGTCTAATGGATCGTTGGCCGGTGTTTCTCCCAGCAGTTGATCGGCCAGCAGCGTTGCCGGCTCTTCAAAATTTTCTTAAGTATAGTAATATACATAAAGTTGTTTTAATTTATAATTATTTTTTCCAGCAATTTTTAACGCTTTATTTTAATGCTAACTAATAAATTTATATCTATGTATTTTTTAAAAATATTTCCAAACTAGCTTTCTAAGAACATCACGAACTAACAGTTTACTGAACTATGAAGTATACTTGTACAGTGAGCTTAGCAATTTTAGAAAATATATCTGACAACCTTGCTTTTTTCTACCTATATTCAATTTAGAATGGAAATTGTATACATGCATTTTATGTATTATGAAGAGTGCACAACGCGCTCAAAGATTGTACAGGGACAGATCTCTCCCCGGACAGAGATGTCGGTGTATTAATGATTACTAAGCGCTATTCATTTTCTTAAAAGTTTTATCAACAGCACAGAAAAATAAATTAAACTACACACAAATTAAACTAACTTACTACTTGTAAGTTACATTGGACAAATACCAAATACTTTGTAAAGTGCAATTAAGAAAAACATTAAAGTGACACAAACCTGCTAAGCTTTTTACTAGGTAATTTATATTCACAATTTAAATAGGACAATAAAACGAGTTTAATTTTTTTCCTTGACAACCGTTACATATTCGAAAAAAATTAAAAGATAAAAAAGTTTCAAAATAACCATAGGTATTACTTGTTTCAACCCCTTGTGAATGCAGAGGAAAAATAAAAAAAAACACCCCGAGATATCCTTCTGTTGGTAGAAGACACACACGATTTCTCAAATTCTTTCGTTATTCCGTCATTGAGATAAAAAATAAAAAATATATTTTTGTCTCGCGTTGTATGTGGAATAACATTGCAGGGGGGGGGGGATCTCAAACAGAAAAAGTGTACAAGAAAGACCATCTTTAAAGTCCCTGTAGAACACACTCTTGAAAATTTTGGGAAATACTAGTGGGAATAGATTATTCCATAATAGTAAATAACGTTTTTTTTTGTGTTTTTGCCAAGATGGTTTATTGCTTACGTCTCAAATATTATACACACTTTACTTTACAAAATGCCAAAAAAAAAGTAAGATACATATGTTTAATCGTTGTCATTGGAAAAACCGAAATCAGTTAAGTACATATACAAAAAAATACCCATATTGAATTTTACTCATTTCTACTGAGGCCAGAGGAAGTAAATTATTTTATCTGCATTCGTCATCCTCAAAACATGACGTTTTTCTGGGACTCAGCGGGACCAGTGAGGGCTGGTGGAATTTGAAGGTATCGTATCTTCTTAGCGAGGCGTGGGACCCACATCATATTTTAGGGTGTGATTACTAGAACTAAATAGAAGACTATAGTAACAAAACAACTTCAATCGAAACGCGAAAAATTAAAAAAAAGTGTGCCGCACCAGAAGATCTTAGAATCTCTTCGAATAATCAAATAAAAGAAATTAGTAATTTGAATTGAATTTGATTTGGATAAAAGATAAGTAAATTACAAGTTTAGTGCATATTACACTTCATTATATAGTCCATGAATTAATCGGAGGTAAGCTTTTGTTTTCCGTAACTAATGCTTATCGGAAAATTAAATGGTCATAAAATAAAGCCAGCTATCTTTGAATGCAATTTTCACGAAAACGATTGACTTTTCGAATTTTGAACAAGAATAAGATTTGAACACTTAAACACTTTTCACCATTTAACACCGAAACACTATTTTGTGATTGAAACACTATCTGACGCGCGTTTCGCCGACCTTATTCAGGCGATGTTGGATCACGTGGTGTTGGCATCACCATGATAATGCCAACATGGTTGGTGAAACGCGGGTCGAGTACAAAAGAGTGTTACGGTGTTAAGTGGTGAAAAGTGTTTAAGTGGCCAAGTTTATACGCCGAAGATTCCAATTCTCCTCCTGTATTAGGAATAAGATTCTTTTGATTTCTTAATTATCTTCAATATCGTGTAACCAGATTCAAGATATTTTCTCTGGTCTAAGAATTATTACCCAAAAACGAATCAAGTTTGGGGTTAAGTACCCTATAATTTTAAGTGAAATAGATAATAATCTAGCTGCTTATTTGTATCCTATATCCTAGGAATGAGCGCCTATGCCAAATTTGAAACATTTATCTCTACACATAAGAGATATAAATTAAAAATGGAAACTGAAGGACTGTAGCTCCGCAGAGATGCATATTTGTATAAATGTAAATTGCATTAAATCGACATTATTTTCATCCAAGAATACGCTGTTAAATTTATAATATACCTTCTAGGAACATCCTGTATAAGAAATAATTAATATACTTACAAGTTACATACATTATGTATATAGAAATAATTTTATTGTTGATTTTATTTTAGTTTTGAATATACTGCGTGGTCCAAATCTGGACAAAAACATATGGAAAACATTTATTATTTCTTATCGACACCACTGAAAATTAATATTCTAATACAAAATGTTTTCGTTTAAGCGTTTTGATCTTTTTTTGTGGGCCATACTTTCATTGGTAAATCACCTTGTCGCGATCTTAAACCTGTCTGTCTATCTTTCGGTGTATGACGTGAATATAAAAACAAAGTGTTTGCGAGTATTATCTTTACAAGTTACTGTTTATTGTTGATTCCAGGAGTCATATATGTATGTATGTAGAACAAAGTGACGAACATTAACAAAGGAAACAATTCACGTATATATTATATGAGATGAATAAATTGAAGAAATAATGTGACATTGTGAAAAAAATTGCAAATATATATTTTTTTTAAATAACGCGATAATATTACAGCAACGTTTTCTAGAGAGGCACCCTATTGTTTTTCTAGATGAATGTTATGTACAGATTAGATAAAAGGTGTCGTTTATCAAAAGAATATCAGCTTTATAAGGTTGTAAATTGTAAAAATAGAAATAAAGTATTACACCATCTATGCAGTATGTAGGTACGTATGTATGTGTATGCTGCTTGACAAAGTCTGTATTGAACGAATAAACGAAATTTATCTTTTATCTTTGATATAAAATTTAAAAGGTCCACAATTTTACATTCAATACACGTATAACAGTTTTATTTTACCATTCTCTAGCATTCATAAATACAATACTTATACCTATAATGGGTATAATGAAACCGTTGTTGTATATCTTATAATAAAAAAATACATACAGTGTGTGCCCTTTGAGATAGAACCACCCTCTTATTTTGGGACAGCTTGACCCATTTTCAAATATTTTTTGAACCACCAAAGTTTTAACTATACGAGTATACATATATATAATTTTAATATTTGGACACTGGCGGCATTTTCTGATTGGTTATTGGGTGTGGAAAACTGGGTTTGACTAGTCAATTTTTTTTTTTTTTTCAAAAAAAATGAATAACGAATTCGATTCAGCCATGTTTCAAATAAGTCTATATCATTTTATTGCAATATCTTATACAGGGTATTCAGCAAAAAAAACACGCTTAAAAAAATATATTTTTGTTTGGGTCTGTACATGTACTTACTTAACTTTATTGTCATGATTTTTTTATGGTACAATTACTTCATTATGAAGAAAAACTGTGGCCAAAAATATGGCAACATTGTTTTATATTCATGGAGCAAATTGTGTACGAAATTATATCGTTTGCTATGTTTTTTTTTTGCTGTGGTATTGCCGTGTTTATTGATATTTGTCGTGATGAGTTAGAGTTCGTGCGGAGTGTAACAGGACCGTAGTCAGTTTACGAATGAAAATGTTATGTTCACAGAACCTATGTTGCATCATAGTACATTATTAAATATAATTAGTTATTACCAAGCGCGAATGTCACAGGGCCGACACTGTGCATGTCCTGCCCTTAACTCGTTGGCCTTCACAGCTCACAGCTGACTTGCATTACGAAAACTGCGCCTGCAATTTTAGTTATTTATGGCACGCTGTAACAGACAGTCGCCGGTATTGCATCGCGTTGATATGTTTCGTTTTTACGTATTCGCCGTGTGTTTAAATAACGTTATAAATATTAATAATTTTTAGTTGAGGGGAGAACTGAATAAAGTGAGGGGAAAGTATTTTAAACGTGGTTTGACAGTGATCCCGGGGTCCTTTAGAACTAGATATACATATTGGGATTGCATATCTCTATCGGGTTTACAATATAGTGACATCAATACGCGAAGACATTACGGACAATTTCGTGTATGTAAACATATTAATATTTTCATTCGTTAATTGACTACGGTCCTGTTACACTCCGCGCTCGCACGAACTCTAGTGATGAGTCTGGCAAGACGAGAAAATACGCATCCGGATCAATAACCCTCTTGGGGTTTATGACATGTATGTATGGAGGCATTCACGTTCCCTGTTTGTAGCCAATATTTTATATTAATCAAATTTAAGCCCGATAGAAGTTACTAGGACAAATTGATTATATAATGTTGTATTCCAATCTTTATTAGTTGATTAGGATTAGTAAATGATGTTAACCAAACACAAAGAAAATGTGTATCACGGTTCCAATACACGAAAAAATTACTTATTTTTAGGCGCCATATAAAGGAGAATAAAGAGATTCCAGAGACACCGTACTCCAAAAATGAAAAAAAATGCATCGGCTTAAAACGTATTACTTACTATTAATTAGAGTCACCCTGCCCTCGAGTGCAGAGCACACAAAACTATTAACAAAATAGAACGCAATGAGCTTTCAGGTATTTCACAAGTAAAATGTTTAGAAAGAGTACACATATGTATACGGCGTGGAACAAGGGCGTAGCCAGTATTTATCTTTGGGGGGGGGGGGGGGCGCTCGATGCAGATTAAACAAAAAAGTCAAAAAAAAAAAAGTAGAGACAACGGCAACCGAAAGCCCCTGAGTATTTTGGTTTTTACTTGACCCTTTGGGGGGGGGGGGGGGGGGCGATCGCCCCACCCTTCCCGGTTTTTACTCCCTTGGCGTGGAAGGTGGTGAAATTCTCCTATTTTCGTAAGGAAGTATGTAGCACACACTATATTTTAGGGGGTTATTAATAAACCCAAATGAACTACTAGAATAAAAAAAAACTTGTTATTTTTTTTAAATCTGGCGCACCCCCAGAAAATCTGCAAAATATTTTTTTTCTAAATCATCAAGTAAATCAATACAAAAATACCTCGTCTAAATCAGAGTTTAAATAATTTGTTTTTGTTCCTTCATGTATAAAAAATAAGTTTCACTTGCCTTCTATTTACGTCTAGTAGTCACTTAAGATGGGGCTCCCATACTTTGCGAAAATACGAGAATTTCAAATTCCACCAATATAGGCACTTGAGGAGTTTAAGTGACGACTATGAAATGCACCGAAAACCATTCACTTGTAACATCAAAGTGCTCATGTGGACAGGCTTGCGGATATACATAAATATATACATATTACAAGTATAAGCAAATGACCGTACTAAATCTATACAAAATGAATGAGTATTATTTATCTGTAGTGAATGTTATTTTATTTACTTTCTATTCATTCATGTCGACAGTTTCAATATTCCATGCTCGGTTCGATAAACTTGCCCTTATTATTGCGATGTTCCATCACAATCCGAATTCTCTGTCAATGTAATAAGCATTATAATATTCTTGTAAATGTTGCATTGCAGGCAAATGCTGGTTCTTACTTGTAATTTTATAAGTATAGTCGAGTATTGACATTTGTTAAAATACTGTACTCTTATTACAAACAGATATTGAGGGCAGTTTGATCCTTTAACAGTTTAAAATCTGTTTTTGCCGCCTCAACAAGGACCAGTGCCGGCTCGTGTTAAAAAAATGTAGGGGTTGTAAATGGACACTTATGAGAAGTATGGCACAACTGAATATGTTTAATTTCTCGAAGAGTCGTTTCTAAACGTTGGAAATTTCAAAGCTTTTATAAACATTATATGCATGCGCAGTGTAAGTGCGCTTTATTCCAAAAAGCGTGAACTGCACAATATTTTTTAGTCTAACCAAGGGCGTAGCCAGTAGTTTTGTTTGGGGGGGGGGTCCAACGCAGAATCCACAAAAAAAGCGAAAAAAAAGGTCATTGAAGGCAACGGCAAGCGCAATCCCCCGACTATTTTGGTTTCTACTTGACCATTTGGGGGGGGGGGGGCGATCGCCTCCATCGCCCCCCACCTAGCTACGCCCTTGTGTGTAACGGTAAATCCCATCTTTGTTCATAATTGTTCACTACTAAATAATAATCAGGGAAAACAAAAAAAGCGCATTTTTGTTACAACCGCAAACCTATGCATATCAAAAATTCGTTTTTTACAAGCCTGGAATAGGTCTTCCAAGCCACTTCGTTTCAGCTTTGATAAAAGTTAGCTACAGAATGGTTCATCTATTAAACATTACACCGAATAAATTTTTACTTATTATGAAAATACATAGGCAATAATCTCTTAACACTGCGACCGAACGACAACTGGCCGAAATAATAAATAGTGCACTTAGAACGCAACCTGGTGGATGATTATAGCGAGATATTTCCCGTCGATACAACGTCATGTCTGAAACTACTTTTATTACGATTAATATTTAAAAATAAAAATTGCGTTTGTTTATGATTATTTGGAGGTTACCTTATCACCAACCACCACTGACGAAGGCATTTTAATACGTTTTTATTTCGTTGTTATTCATAGGTGACCCACCGAGTGACCGGACAGGTCATGGTGTTGAAGATGAACCAGCTGCGTTCGAATCGCCGCAACATGTTGAAGGAGGTCCAGCTGATGAACCGTCTCTCGCACCCCAACATCTTGCGATTGATGGGGGTGTGCGTCCACGAGGGCCAACTGCACGCGCTCACCGAATACATCAACGAGGGCTCCCTAGATCAGCTCATACATAACGTGACCGTCGACATCCCCCAAGTCATCCGGGTCAGCCTAGCCAAAGATATCGCCACCGGCATGGAGTACCTCCATTCGAAGGGCGTTTTTCACAGGGATTTGACTAGTAAGGTGAGAAAAATTGATGAATTATAATAAAGGCATTTGGCTACGCTATTTTTATGGTATACTATTTCTAAAGCGAATGTGAAGACATAAAAAAGCAAGGTTGTCAGATATATTTTCTAAAATTGCTAAGCTCACTATACAATTATACTTCATACTTCAGTAAACTGTTAGTTCGTGACGTTCTTAGAAAGCTAGTTTGGAAATATTTAAAAAAAATACATAGATATAAATTTATTAGTTAGCATTAAAATAAGGCGTTTAAAATTGCTGGAAAAATAATTCTAAATTAAAACAACTTTATGTATATTACTATAATTTAAAAACATTATTTCACAATTTTTGAATTTATAAAAGATATATGCACGCCATTGGGCGGCATTAGCCATCAAAGGAATTAAAAATATATCTTCACATTGAGTTTAGAAGGAACGTAAGTACAAATTGCATGGTTTATTTTCTCCTTCTTCAGTATTTGCCGTGCGTCGTTAAATTCGTTAACTTTTTTTGCAAATAGAAATCATAGTAACATACCTTATGTCCGAAACCTAGATAAGATCGCCATAGGTAGAAATAACGTATTTTTTGTTCTCTGTTCCCTGTTTAATCGAGTTTGTTTTGCAACGTTGTACGGCATTGTAACATTGAAAAATTATAACATAGTAAAAACCATCAAAAAGTGGTTTTTTATTTGCATATTGATCTTTGTAAATCACATTTTGAGAGCCTTGAGACGACCAACCTCTTGTTGAAATATATATTTGCTAATTTTTAATGCATATTTATCATTCAATTTGAGTATGTTGACTGCCATATAACATATGATTTAGGTCTCATTTAAGTAGGTCATTTTCAAGATGTGGACATTTCACATTTCACAGATTGCCACTGACAGATGAACAAGACAGACATGAGAAAGGCAATTTTCTTCTCAAACTTAAAATCCCGTCATTTCAGAACATATTAAATTTGTCTAGGCCAAATATACAGGGTGTCCAGGAATTTAGTGTTCAACGTATTACCAGAGATTCCGTGACCCAAAAGAAGACGATTTAGGACAACTTGCATATAGCCATAGTCGCTTTGTTTAGCCGCTAGAGGGCGTTCGATTGAAAAAAAATCGGTAGCCATTAGTCACGTCATTAGTCAAGTCATCCAAAACAAACGTCATCAAAGTTAGCCGAGCAAAAAAAGAAATATTTCTATTCTTAATCCTAAGTTTATAACCTTACTGAATTGTCAAGGCTGTCACATTAAGTGACAGCCATTATTTATTTTACAATTATGACAGCCATTTGTTAAAACTTTGACAACAAAGTTTCGTCTTGAGCTTCGACATAATCACTATTTTCATCTCTCTCGTTCATAGCCAGATTGGATGACTTTTTTTTTTGGATGACTCGTTACATTTGATACTAATTATCAGGCGTTTCTACATTTTAGGCCTAAAGCCATGTCCCAAAAATGGTTAAAATCCATCTCCACATTTTAGAATTATTAATGAAATAGCCCTCTAGCGGCTAAACGAAGCAACTTTGGTTATATGAAAGTTGGTCTAAATTGTTTTCTTTGTTCAAAGAATGTCTGCTATTATGGTGTATTGTCAATTCCCGGACACCCTGTGTGTTTTTTTTCACTGATACATTGGAACATTACTTTGTGGATGTTATCTTTTGTGAAAGTAAGAAGAGCAAAATATTGATATTTGAAGTTAGTTTTTGTTTTTAATACCTATCGTAACAATGAGACTGAGGCTGATAATGAATCCAGGTTATTCGAGACATCACCTCAGATAACAAAAAACTTGGGTTAAATGGGTTCATTATAAAATCGACAATGCATGGGTAGACTCAGACTGTTTAACTATAATGTATATATTACTTTTTATCAAAATGTAGTGGTTATGTATAATAGGAAACGCTCACATAAATAAACAATACATTACATGCATTTGTCTAACTAAAACAGGCTGTTGGAACTCGGATGAGGCAGAGCCGAATTTGCGCTAGCTCGAATAACTTGATCCGAGAAACAGAAAAGGTTGCTCAGATTATCCAGTGGCTCGGGACTGTACTGTATGTGAACATTGGTAAAAAATACTAATTTTTTTACACTTCTTTCCACAGGGTTAAAAGTATAAGTAATGTATTAATATTTTTCCCAGAATGTCCTGATAAAACGCCTGGAGAGTGGCAGGCTTCAGGCCATCGTCGGCGACTTCGGCCTATCGACAAACATTCCGGACCCGAACAGCAAAGCGAAGCTATGTACCGTAGGATCCCCCTATTGGATGTCACCGGAGTGCCTCAAGGGTCTGTACTACGATGAGCGGAGTGACGTATTCAGTTACGGGATAGTGCTGTGCGAACTTATAGCCCGCGTAGAGGCTGACCCCGATTACCTGCCCAGAACTGATAATTTCGGTCTTGACTACTTGGCGTTCTCCGAGCTGTGCGGACCGAATGTAGTACCTGAATTTTTAACCCTAGCTTTTAGGTGAGTAAATGTTGCCGTGAACCTTTCTTTAAATAGTATGGAAATATTAGGGTGGTGCAAAAGTATTTTCGTTTATTGAATAGTCCGACTTTAAATAAGCAGCTGAAACACTTCAACTATTTGGCAATTTACGCATTTTTATAATATGAATTCTGAACAGTAAGCCAGATGCCCAACCCAGTGTTGGGTATTACTGAGAATTCTGGCTGATCTCTGATGCTACTCGGATAATACTTAAACTGGAGAGTACATTGGAGGAACTTAGTGTAATCAAACTCCAGCCCACGTATACTCCTGACTTGGTACCATTGGATTACCTTGCATCACCTTTAATATTTGCAATCAGAAATTGTTAATGTCCCTGGTTTATTAACATTTGTTGAAAAGTTGTTTTGATTAATTTTTTTGCATATATCTTTTTTGAAGAATATAGTACAAGTACAATGCGATAATTAATTTAAAATATGACGTAAGTAAGAAAATTAATTACTTGGTGGCACAAGGTGCTTTAGTAACAAGGAAGAAATCTATGTAGTATAAACAAACATAAGTATACAATAAAAGAAGTTGATTATTAAAACTAGCAACTATAAGAATATTAAAAACAAGAAGTTAAGAATGTATGGTGACTAATAGAATTTCAACAATTGTATAATTCTGATAAATTGTCATTCACAGATGCTGTGCTATTGAACCTAAAAGTCGCCCAACGTTCACAGAGAATGTTCGTACATTAAGTGATATTCTGACTGATATTAAGATGGCAGCTGACAAGGAGGCAAGAATGGCAAATTGTGCAGCTAAAAGTGAGGAGCAGCTCCCAGTGCTTTCTGTTCAGTCGTGCATCCCACAACACCGGAAAAGTATGTACTCGTTTTGTAGAAATTTGGGAAGATACAATTTTTTTCTTGCTAACCTGTCTTACACTGCTAATCTATTTGATGGTGTTTCTAGTATGTAATAATATGTGTTTAGTGTAACAGTTATTGTTGATGTTGTTTTTTTTTTTAATAAATGTTTTTTATTACAATGCTTTATGTATTTGGACAATTTTCTCACATTTTTTTATAGATCATTTATTGCATTAGAAAAACTAATGAATAATAAATGTAAATATTATTTCAATTGTTCTCCAATATATTTTAATACCACAATGTAATTTAATACCAATACAGTATTTCATGTAATATTCCGAGATGAGTTTTTATTAAATCTGTATGATTTTGAATATTGTACTCAAATAACATACTCAACAAATATCGAGCTGTCCAAAAAAGTCATCAAAGTGGGCCAAGCAAAAAAAAAGACATATTTCTATTCCATCTTAAATTTATAACCTTATTTAATTGTCAAGGCAGTTACACTATGCGACAGCCATTATTGGCCGTGTTCTAGGATGTCAAAACGTTTTGCGTTTCGCGAAACGGTCGGTCATATTGTGAAACACTGTCATGGCCGTCATTGCGTGTTTTGATGGGACAAAGTAGGTTATGAAAAATGGATAATGTAGTGCAAAACATTTTGGAGCTCGAAATACTGGACGATGGAGAAGTTGGTGGAGCAGCACTTTTTTATCCAGGTTAAATATAATAAATATATTTAAGTTTTATTATTATATGCCCATTTAATTTCTAAACAGCAAAACACAAATCGTTTCGCTGCTGTCCACGGAGTTCATAAACGCACAACTACGCACAACAAAAATGGCTACCGTTTTCCAAAACGCAAAACGTTTCGACGTCCTAGAACACAGCCATTTATTTTACATTTGTGACAGATACTTGTCAAAAGTTTGACAACAGTTTCACTTTGAGCTTCAACATAACTACTATTTCCATCTCTCTCGTTCGTAGCCAGATTTGATGACTTTTTTTGGATGGCTCTATAAATTTATAAGTTGAGCATAGCAGACTAGATTATGATTTCAAACATAGCTAAGATTACAGAACGTGATAAGTAAGTTACAGTGGTAAAAGTTGATGGAACATATTAAAATTTATTATGTTATATTAGTCACGTATACTGAAAGAAAGTAATAGGATATATTAACTGAATTATCATTTCTCTTACCTCAATGTTGTAGTAAACGGGAATAAAAATGTCCTTGGCTAAAAAAATTCAAAATTTTCAATTTCAAATTCACTTTTCGTCAACATTTATGAACAACACAAGTTTTCCAATTAAACTGGCATAATTGGGAGATGATTAAATTTGTTCTAGCCTATAAATTGTTGCTGAGCTGACACTATATTTAAATTGATAGTGATATATACAAAACAAATTAACACTTTCAATTTCTGTTTCTTAATTTCTAAACTGCATATTTTTAAAGAATTGATCCTAAACTGTTTTTTTTTTTTGGTTGCTTCAACATGTTGCGAACAGTTAACTTATTTTATCAGAATCTTTTCTTGGAACAACATTTTGACCAATTATTTATTCACATAGTTTTAACGAATACTACATTCATTTATATTAGGCATGTGCGAGATTTCGAATTTTCGAGACGAGACGAGAAGTCATTTTTCGAGACAAGACGAGATGAGATTCTTAGTCAGTCGAGATTCTTAGAGCTTCTAACTCGTAGGTTAAACACAAACAACGCTGACCGCACAAGCTCACCCGATCCTCAACCTGTTTCGCCAGAACACTGACAAAATTGTTTCTGCATGTCTCTCTATATAACTTTTAAAAACTGTTTCTGTTTGTAACTCGCGAGTTAGAACAGGTACTGATTATTAGCGAGAACTTCATATTTTTCATCTCAAGTATTTGAATAATTTGACAAGAAAAGAAATATAAAATGATTTTTCACAATGAAGAAGATGTGAATGAAGAATTCCGAGATTCTTGAGATCTCGAGATTACTTGAGATCTCGAGATTTCTTGAGATATCGAGATTTTTCGAGATCGTGAGATTTCTCGAGATACCGAGATTTATTGATATATTGAAATTTCTCGAAAGAGGTGAAATTAACGTATTAATACTTACAGTTGTTTAAATTTAAAAGTTCAGCAAGCAAAACACATTAAATTAAAGAAAACTTATTACACTTTGGTTTAACATTTTAGTTTAACTCAGCATTTAGGAAATCCGTCATCGATTTCAAAACGCTGACTTCGATTTTAATTTGTATCGATCGAAAGCGTCGGTGTAAAGCTCGATGCGTATGTAAAAATTACGTTACGAGACATAACAGTTCCTAATTAAAAGATTGTCTCCGACATTTTCTTTAAGTTTCATATATTGAATATTCTCCAGGAAATTTCAAATAGTAAATGAATTTTGGGATTTGAGTAATCTCAGTATTTTTAAAAATCTTGAGATTTCAAGAAATGTCGGAATCAAAAAAAATATTGAGATCTCAAGTAATCTCGAGATCTCAAGAAATCTCGGAATCTTGAGAAATCTCGAGATATCAAGTAATCTCGAGATCTCAAGAATCTCGGAATTCTTCATTCACATCTTGATTGTGAAATATCATTTTATATTTCTTTTCTTGTCAAATTATTCAAATACTTGAGATGAAAAATATGAAGTTCTCGCTAATAATCAGTACCTGTTTTAACTCGCGAGTTACAGAAATAGTTTTTATAGAAAGACATGCAAACAATTCTGTCGGCGTTGTTTGTGTTTAATCTGCGAGTTAGAAGCTCTAATAATAATTGTTGTCGTTCATCTCTGTTTTGAAAAATGGTAAAATTATTGTCATTTGTCTCTTCTACAAATTTATTCTACTCTACCAAAGAACAAATTTGAATCTTTGAACAAAGCCTATTGGTCCTTGGCAACTGTTAAATTACCATAAAAGAAATCTGTGCATGTCCTAAAAATGTTAGCAAAAACATTTGTGCATGTAAAATTTAGAGAAATTTTACTTTTCAAAAATCAGCTATTCAGAGTTGTATCTGTTTCAGTTGTCCACCGGCGGTCGTTATCAGAGGACGTCTCAATGCTGGCAATATCAATGTTTTCCACACCCAGCGATAAGGCTCGTCGGCATGCATTGATAATGTGCCGGCAGGACCCTCACTATAAGCCGCGCACTACCAACCCTTTTGCTGCGCTCACCCAATTCCACGGCGTAAAAAAATTCCTTGGCAACTTCTCTTCATGCTGCGAAATGGCGTCCTTCATTGAAGCCACTGAATCGCCAAAATCGCTGCCCGGCTCCCCTACGGCTTCACGCAAAGCGGCGACCATCAGGTCTCCCCTTTTTGTTCACCCCCTCTATAAAGGCGGTTCCAGTTCCAATTTGTCTGAATTCGGGACGGCCGACACGCCCAACCCAGGACTCAGAAGGAGGGGGTCTTGCGAATCGGGGTTCTATTCTAGTGTGGGGGAGTGCTTGTCGCCCAGCAGCCTATGGGGCGACAGTGGAACGGCCGTCAGTTCTCTGAGGTCCCTAGATGAATTAGAACCAGCAGAGCTTCATGCCCTGTGCAAACGGGCTTCTTCTATTTACACCGACAGCAGCGAGGACATTTCCAGTCTAACCGGTTCTGATTGGACTCAGGACCTCCAGCCAAATATATCGACGATCGTGGATTATTTTGAAAAAAAAGGCGCCACTCTCAGACACCCTGGCGGGGTGAGGGGTGGATTGCAGCTAAGCTCTAGGATAGCAGCTTTACGGAGATCTCTAGAAAAGCATAATTCATCAGGAGCGTCGGGTTCTAATTCGGTTTTGACTCACCAGCGACCTAAGTGTTCCAGGCTGGTTGTTTGTGAGGGTGCCGTGCGGTCAAAGTTGCCTCTTTTCGACAAAAAGTAGGCCAGTCATCTTTGTTTTTTCTTTTCTAGTCAGATCATCGTACACATTTAATATGAATTGATGGCCTAAGTGCCACCCTATTTAAAGAAACAAAAGGAGAGTCTATATTTTATACTCAAGTATATCATTTTCGGAATTACTTTAGAAGTGACACAACTCAATTCTTTGTTGGATTGAATCATTTGCATAGTGTTCCTAAAGCTAATTTGTGTAAGTTGTAACAACTCATTTTTAATAGTAATCTATAGATTGAGACCATATATCAAATGAGATTCGATATGCTTTAAATTCAATATGAATCGGTTTAATGCTAAAGAATTTTCATATTTCTAGTTTTTCTATTTTTAAATTACATTATAAGGAACGGTCTTAAATGAGGAACATCTTAGTTTCCTTTATTTTATTCAAAATATCGTTTGAATGTATGACAGTTACTGGAAAAAGTATTTGTATAAATTTTTGCATTAAAAAATTTCGAAAATTTGACAGAGGTTTTGAAATTCAAAATCAATTCTGATTGCTTGTTTTCACTGACTAAAACAGTATATGCAATCTACATATTTATTTTCTTCTGGCATTGTTACATAACAAATTCAGAAGTCATACAAAGCTGTTTTATTCAATTTTTGTGTCTAAAAGCAATAAAATTTTTGTAAAAATAAAATATGAACCAATTTTTTATTTAAAATATTTTTGTAATTTGATATTACAAGGGTAAATAAAAATAAATTGTTACAACTTCAAAATTTAATAAATACCGTAAAAATGGGATTAGTATTATGTGATTCTAATTAAAATATAATTTTAATTGGTCTATTGTTAAGTTTCCTTTTATGAAGACGACCGTCCATCTCTGATGTAATAATTAATTTTGAAATGCAATACTTATAATATTCATTTCTGTTTCTTGAACATATAAGTATTAATGCAGTTATTTGTAACGGTCTGTTTGTATCTTCCATAACGTCTTGTCAATATGCATACAAGTTGTTTAGAATAAAATCATTTTTCATATCATCACTGGTCTTATTTTTTCCTTCCTTTGATATCGTATTTTCAGCTATTTAAAGTGTCCAAATGTCAGTAAAACATTCACAATTATAAAAGATAATACACATGGAGTATCGTTTCAAGTGTGCATGAGCTGTAAGAGGTAAATACCACTCGATGAGCACACACCCGAGTTACCTCCATTTTGCAATAAAGAAAAGTGGCATGTAGTGAGTGGCCAACAATTTTGCACCAAAAATAGTGGTCTTTCTGTTGATATTTCGATATTTTACCCAAGTTTTACGTGTTAGAAGGGAAACCTGATCACAAAAAATTGTTACTCATCTATTGATTTTGCAGAGATTTGGTGGAATGATGGTCTCAATAAACTATAAAAAACAAGCCAAAATTTATCAAAACTGTCATGGAGCTAATTTAAAAAAACAATTTTTTTTTAGATAAACTATAACTCAAAAAAACTTTTTACTTGGATGTTCTTCTATAAATTGTATTTATTTTTAACACTTAACCTGTACTTAAACATTATCATGTAATTTGTAGATAGGTAGACGGTCAGTGATTGCGTAGTGGGGCTATTCTCTACGGGGGACCCCATACTTCAGTGAAAACGGTGTCAAACTGAGCAAGCTAGGGACTTGAGTATAAGCCGTTCGCTCTGATTTGTGCATCGTCGTTGTAACATATGTGTCTGTCTCACTTAATAAACCTCTCTCTTCACGTCTGGGGAATATGATTTAGTTTCCATACAGTATGTAGCTCATCTCTAATTCGTTAAGAATCTATTGGGATGTTGATTAAAGATAAAAAGAAGTGACATAAATATTTTTCTACTTTCACAATAATACAAAATTATATACAGAATCTTAAATAAAAATACTCCAATAGGTATCCAAAGATACACTTATATAACGGGCACATCACCAATATGGTGATTACGTGGCAAATAAAGTAATATTCCTGAATCGCTCTTTTGGATAACTAACCATCAGTCAGTTTTCAGTCTCTTCACTGCTACCATCTCACTTCCTTGAGAATTCGAATCTTCAGAGAAAGTCATGTGTGACGAAGAAAAATCAGTAGGTCCTTGTGAATCACTTACAGTAGAGAAGCCTAAAAGAATTTTTAAATTCATTTATTTAGATAAATTATTAGTCACAACAGAAACCCATATTTTCTACAGACTTCAGTATCATCGTTTGATAACACAGCTCCACAAAAAAAAATAGAAAAAATACCTCAGGGGTCTGAGTAGGTGTACCATATTATGTTTTTGGGGACGCTGAATCCGAATCCGATGTCTATTTAACTCCATGTCATAAGGATTTTTCATAACCTTAAGGGGTAACGCCACTCTAGAATTTTCAAAAAAATCTTTTTTAATTTTTTTGGCTTAAACAACGCTTTAGGCCCTTAAAAATGACATCCTATTGGTCTTATGGTGAAAAAAAAAATTTAAATGGGTTAGTTTTTGCCTCAGCGTCTCTGAGCGTGCGTTGGGCGCTGCGGTAAGGTCCAGGCGGCACGCTCTCTTTTATCCTACTTTCACTTTTCAAAAGGTGTTACAGAGTCCCTCAGGAGTCCACTAGAGTGCGGAATTATATAATAACCGTGTATGTATGAGTCAGTACTGCTGTAAAAATTTAAGAATTTTAGTGCACGTAAAACTTTAAACGCGTTTTTCTCGAAATCACTTTTTGTAAAACTGGGCGAAAACAGAACTCGAGTACTAATGCATATATTTACTTGAAATTTTAACTGAAGCTTTAAAATTACATTTTCTAGACAAGTACGTAGCCGTTTTGTGATTGAAAGTCAATTTTTTTTATATAAACAAATTGAGGTGTATTTTTGGGTCGAAAAATCGATTTGTTTTTTCAAAAGAGCACCATTTTTACAAAAATCGATTCAAAAATAAATTCCTACGTACTTTGCTAGTTTATTGTATGTAGATTATAAAAATTCAATCCATTTCACCAAACTCCCACAATTAATTATCAAAAATGGGCCTCTTTTTTGGCCTCTAGAGTGGCATTACCCCTTAATAATGAAATGTCTCGATAACTCTACCTCTATAACTCCATGAAAATTGAAAACCATAAAAAATAAAACCCCACACACCTTAATCCTTCAACATCTTTCCCCCACAACGCCACAACCCCATAACCTAATAACCCTATAACCCCGTAACCCAGAAAATGAGTAAAAACGACACTTGTGTAGTTACGAGCTAGATGTAGTAATTGAGACCTAAAACTACATTTCTATCGATTCTACAACACCTTAACCCCATAACCTATTAATCCTATACCATAACCTAATAACCCAATAACCACATAACCCAAAAAATTTGTGATTACAGGCCTGTCTGAGGGCCGTATGTAGTACTTGAGATTCGACACCCCATTTTCTTCGATCCTACAGGTCCTTAATCCTATAATTTTACAACCCCACAGCTGCAAAATCTAAGAAGAATACTGCTCAAATTAACTTAAAATTTGCAACCACTCCTTTGATACATCGCATAAACCGGGAACCAACAGGTACAGTAAAAATGTCGGTTTGGTGTAAGAAGATCACAATTAGAGGTCCATTTAAAAATAGTTCTGCTTTGTAGTCCATGCGAAATGGTTATTACTCCGAATTGGCGCATTCTTGCACCAAATTGAATTTTTTTTCGCATGTGAGCGTCAGGGCTGTAATGCTTACAAATGTCGTTATCACAAATGTTTTGGGTTATGTGGTTATTGGGTTATGGTATAGGATTAATAGGTTATGGGGTTAAGGTGTTGTAGAATCGATAGAAATGTAGTTTTAGGTCTCAATTACTACATCTAGCTCGTAGACACGAAACGTCAGGGCTAAGACACTCACAAGTGTCGTTTTTACTCATTTTCTGGGTTACGGGGTTATGGGGTTGTGGGGGAAAGATATTGAAGGATTAAGGTGTGTGCGGTTTTATTTTTTTATGGTTTTCAATTTTTATGGAGTTATAGAGCTAGAGTTATCGAGACATTTAATTATTAAGCAGTTTTTTTGAGGTTATGAAAAATCCCTATGACATGGAGTTAAATAGACATCGGATTCAGATTCAGCGTCCCCAAAAACATATGGTACACCTACTCAGACCCCGGAGGTGTTTTTTTTATTTTTTTTTTGTGGAGCTGTGTAATTTTTAAAGTTGAATAATTTCCATAACTAACTAAGTTTTCATTAAAACTATGTAATAGACACAAGTAATTTATGCAACTGTGAAATGGTTTTGTTTCCTATTTTGCCAGACGGGCCCTGTAAATAAGTGCTGAAAAATCATTTATGTTACATACACCATTCACATTCTGGCTAGAGGTCTAAGTATGTGATTACGTCAGACTGGAACATCATCTGAATCCTAGAGGACTATTTTAGAGATGGCATAGGACTATTTTAGAAATCTACTATCTACAATTATTCTTGTATCCGTATACTTACAGGTATTAGAATCATCTGCTAAACTAAAATTTGAATTTGAATTAGATATATCCACTGCACTTTTTCTAGACAAATTTTCCTTGTTATCTCTATGTTTTAAAGATTTCTTGGATTCGCCGGTAGTTACTGGTACCCATTTATATATTTTCATTGTCGTATCGCCTATTGTAACCCACTTTTTTTCCCTAGAAAATGTTTATGAATATTAAATATGAAATATGAAATGAAATGAATAAGAGTATCTTTCAAACATATATTAATGTTGAAAATTACCTACGCACAAATAATTTGCAAATGTTTATTCGTTACATACCAGTGTCGTACCCGATCTATAACATTCATAACTTTTTTAATGTCATCTTTAGCTCTGCTTCGTGTTTCGGCACGTATGGATCGCGACATTTTATTTCACTATGTTAACTCAGTTTTAACTGTTTACTAAAAGTAAAATTACACTCGACAATTGACGAAAAATACAAAATCAACACGCAGCCATGTTTAATCTTGCTGCCACAACCTAAAACAACCATTGATAAGTGGCTAATGTCAAAGTATAAGTGACTAATATCACGCAACCTACTTTTATACATCGACCTTGTAGTACATAGTACAAGGTCGATGGTTATGCCGCATCGGATTCACGCGTATCGCATACGCGGAAGTCGCGCTTTGAGTTATGAATAGTTAATATCATAAAGAAACCAAATCAATATAGATTAGAATTAGTAAAATTTATAATTATTTTTCCACCAATTTTAAACGCTTTATTTTAATGCTAACTAATAAATTTATATCTATGTATTTTTTTTTAAATACTTCCAAACTAGCTTTCTAAGAACGTCACGAACTAACAGTTTACTGAAGTATGAAGTATACTTGTATAGTGAGCTTAGCAATTTTAGAAAATATATCAGACAACCTTGCTTTTTTCTACCTATTTTCAATTTAAGCCGGACACAGACATGCGGTACACAAATCACATATAATTCATCTATGTGTGTTTTGTGATGCGGTATTCGGCGAATCGCGATTATTCGCTATTCGCCGAGCAACTCGTAAAATTAATTTGTATTTGGCGAACAGGGTGCACACACATTCGGCGTAGTTGTCGAAGACTGCTCGGTGTGGGTACAACGAATATTCGTTCAAATTAAAATGGATAGTGAAACAATGATAATTGATGCTGCTGCCTTTATAGTTATGAGTTGTGCATATTTTTTGTAGATGTAGATATTTTGTACATGTAGATGTAGTTTTGTAGATGCAGATTCCTTAACTTTATTCTGACAAGCCCTAAACGACGCCATTAGCGAATCTTTTTTTTCTTTAACTCTGCAACAGAATATCTCCAACCCATGTTTCTTTCTATTCTTTTCCAAGCATCATAGACAAGATTTCTGTTTTTATGGTCATTATGCCCTGAATTCCATACTATCGATTCAGCTTCATAGAAATCCAAAAATGCCAATATATTCTCATTACTCCACTCCATTTTTACAAATAAAATACACTAAATTTGACCACAAATACAAAAATACCACACGTAATTTGCGCGAATATGTGTATCGAGTGCAATGGCGAATATTCGTCTCCTTTGACTCGGGCCAAAATACCGACAGACAGTGGGAAACACCGAATAGCGAATATTCGTCACGAGCAACCCATACACACTAGTCGCTACTTGCCGAATAGCAAATATTTGTTATTCGGTACTCGCCGAATACCGCATGTCTGTGCCCGGCTTTAGAATGGAAATAGAGTATACACTATTAGAAGTAGTTTGCGACTTGTTAAACTTTGTGCAAATGCCTAACTCGTGTTTTACAGGGTGCCTCCTAACCTCTGTGACAAAATGAAAGAGGTGAATCGTCACAGAAGGGCAAGGGAAATGTTTCGTAAATAGTACAAATTTTACATATAAATGCGTGAAGTATAATTTAAAAAAATATTTATATGACGTTATTGAGTTCGAGAAGGGCAAGGGAATTTTTTTCGTGAATATTCGCGTTAGATAGTGAAGTTGTGACTTAGCAACGGTGACAGTTCCTTTCCTTGTCTAGGGGCAGTTCTAGACAAGGAAAGGAACCAGTGAAGCAGATAATTTAAACCTGCGCAATTCAATTTCTTAAACTTTCGCAATTTTTTAGTGACACTCAGGAACATTTGCACAGCATTTAATGTATGTCATCTTGTTTGTGACATAACGGATTATATGTGAGTATTTTTTGTTTGTCGCTAAGTAATAAGTCCATGTTCTGAAAAATGACCTCGTAATTGTTAAAAGAGATGTTGACTCCATCAAAAATTGAAATAATCTCACTCTTTTACGTTCACTAAAACAGAATAGCAGTCTACGTTACGTCCGAATTAGAACAAGATACGCGGCAGCAAAACTGTTACGCTTACGCGATACGCGTGGATCCGTATTCGGCTTTTTATAAATGGGTTGCGTTCACATTGTTCACAGTATACTATATGTTTTGTGGTTCACAGCTGGGCGCTTTAAACACTGGAGCAGCATATCACATTTTCCTCTTTCTCATCAAGCATCGTGTTTAATTTGGCCTCCATTTTAACCACAAAATGAATTGATTTGCAGGTGAATTATATTTAGGTACGATTTTAAATGGAACACATAAATAGAACAAATATATGAAAAAGTTGTTTGTAACTTTAAACTTGTTGTTTATAATTTCGAGTAACTTTACCTAGAATTTTTATAATTCATTACATGCATTGAAGACTTACAAGACTGCACTTTTATTGCATCCTCACAGTTTATATTTAATTTAAAAATCAGCCCATTTTCTCTGTCCAGAATGGAAATTCTTTTTGTTTATGACCTTTTCAAATGAAAAAGACTTGTGGAAAGAGGTAAACAATAATTACCGTAGAAAACCCCACGACAAATAAGAAAAGTTCTTAGATGGACGATACAATTATCGATATAGGTTAGAAATAATTCTGAACTGAACGCTTGTGGAAAGAGGTAAACTGAACTGAACTTGTGGAAAGAGGTAAACAATAATTACCGTAGAAAACCCCACGACAAATAAGAAAAGTTCTTAGATGGACGATACAATTATCGGTATAGGTTAGAAATAATTCTGAACTGAATAACTGAACAAGAAAATAGGAAGGTACTCGAAAGGAGCGGGGGGTTCTGAATCACGTCATAATCATTTGAACAAATTTAAATGAAACGTGTATTATATCAGGTTCAGTCTGTAACTGCAATGCAATTTAAGTCGCATACGGATTCAAGCGTATCGCATACGCGGATTTGGCGCTTTGAGTTATGATTGGTTAATATCACATATTTGAATTTACGCGTGCACTTCAAGGACATTACGCAAAAAGTTGAAACAAGTTTAACTTTTCGCGTCTACGCAGCAAATATAATCTGGAAAAATGGTGGTATGGTAATTTATAATATCGTAATTGATAAAAGAGGTGTTGAATCCGTCAAAAATTGAAATAATCTTACCATTTCATGTTCACTAAAACAAAATAGCAGTCTACATTACGCCCGAATTAAGCCTGGTTCTCAGAGCTTCATCATGTCGTCGCGACATTTCCCCACTACTTAAAAAAATTGTTTATTACTTGCAGTAGTCGCGACACGGAATACCACAGTTTGAATTTGAAATATTGCAGCAAATGTGCACGATACAATTTCTGTGGCGCCGCAAAATAAACACTTAAGCCGCATTCAGATTCACGCGTAACGCGTACGCGTAACTCGCGCTACGGAATATAATTTTGCGTAGCCTGTTCGAATTCTGGCGTAACGTAAATAAGTGAGGTTATTAGTTATTCGTGTTGAAAATGATAATCTGACTACAAAAATTTACATTGTCAAGAAATATGAATGATTTCATTCAAATTTTAATGCTCGAATATAATTGTTAGTGGCAAAAGACAGCAATTAGGTATAAATCAAATAAATATTACTGTTGTTTGGTTAAATATTACCCAGTGATTGTAATAAATATATACAACACTGAAGTTTTTATTGAAAAATAAGCATAATCCTTAATACACTATAAATAATCATAGGTTATGTTATTAATTTTATTATACGTCTACTATGCTAATTAGATCTATTTCATCATAAATTATTCATTTTCATAATTGTACACCATTTGCAAGATATTTATTTCTAGTTGGCATCGTTTCCTGTATGGTAATCTTTTTAGGCTTTCAGTCAGTCTGATTAAAAATCCATCAACACCAGTAAGTCTGGTGAAGTTTGTGATACTGGCTCTTTTATAAAGTCTAAAATAGCCTTCGTTAATTCACTATGCTGAGCAGCCTTCTTTCCTTAAACACAAGTATTATAAAACCAATTGCATAATTAAAATGAAATTAATTATGGTGCTTGAATTAAAAATGTGCAGATTCATAAAATTAGAATTAATAACTCACTTTTTTACTTTTGGAGTTTTCTCATTGTCAGTGTCATCCAATTTATCATCAGTAGAAGAAAATGAAGAGGTAGTTCTAGAAAACAACAGAGATTAAATCTATTGCCAGCATTAGTCATTGCATGTAATATTTTTAGTAAATTCAAAAACAATCGAAATCTCGATGATATCACTTGAAAGAAACTATTATTGTTAAAAACACAATATCATGTTCATTTAATTACACATTAACAAATAGGTACTTATAAGAAAGGTTATACTTACGGATTTCTTTCTACAGTGTCACTTAAGAACGTCATTATTTTGTAGTATTTAAAACAAGTCGTTTTTAAGGTTTGTTGCGATCCTGATGCACCGCTGGGAATATATTCTTTTAATTTCTTTTTTTCTCGGACATACCTATTGGTCCCTCAAATATTTCCATTTGACCTTTACCATTCATCATTACTATTTCATCATTAACGACAATATCATAAATATATTCCTCATTAAATTTAAAACATCCATGTTTTAAAATATCGCCCACCTCTTTAGTACAGTAACCACACATACAAACCTATGATATGAGAAATAATGTTAAATAAAACAAAATAGGAAATCAGAAGATAGATATCACAAATTAATAATTACCCTTTCCTCCATTTTTGCAGGTTATGTTTTCTGCGTAAACGCAAAAAGTTAAACTTATTTCAACTTTTGGCGTAATGTCCTTGAAGTGTACGCGTAAATTCAAATTTGTTAATTTAACCAATCATATTTCGTAGCGCGAGTTACGCGTACGCGTTACGCGTGAATCTGAATGCGGCATAACAAATGGCGGTCAGTGGCTGAGCGTCCTTGAATGCGCCCAATGCTTTAGTGTGATTTTAGTTACAAAATAATAGTCTGTGATTCCACATCTTATTGTTTGGTAATCTGTGGTTATTCTATATATTTTTTCTGAAACTTTAGCCACAGCCACCTTAAGTTTTCAGCCGAAAAAGATGGCAGATGCCGAGGTAAAATCTGTTCACGTGTATTTACTCAGAGTATATTATTCGTGAATTAAACATTTATTAACAAGATACATTAATTTTACATTTTAATTTTCAGCTTGCTAAAGCATTGAAAGACTTACAAATTCGAATTCAAACATCGAGTTTAAAAGAGCGGAAAGAGGTTATAGAAAATGTCATATTTGTTGTGGGCAATCCCGGTAAGTAGTTTTAATGAATATTATATTTAGTTTTGTAATCAAAACTTAAAGGTCATCTAAAGCTACATGTTGTTTAAGTCATCTATAATAAGATATTTACAAACAACCTTTAAATTCCTTTAAAATCATGAACTCACCCCCGAATAAATGTATGTACATACATATGTATGAATCTACTTTCACAAATTCATTTTTAGATATCAATGAGGGAATTGTAAAGGGTTTGTGCAAAGTATTGCTCTTAACTATACCACGATATAAAGACCGCTCATCACAGTTACTGGTTCAAAAGTTGATTGTTGTCCTCTTGGAAAAACACTCTGAAACAGCAATAAAATGTTTATCATCAGTTTTGTTGGATTTTGCTTCGCACCACAAAAAATTAGTTGTAACGTAAGCTTCATTCAAACTGTATGTACAAAAAGATGCACATTTTTTATTTATAGGGCTAGTACTAGTAGGACTGCATTATTTGCGTTAAATTGGTCAACACTGTTATTCTCAATTGGCTGGAAACAGAAAACCTCAACATGTGATTCTTATTTGTCGCAAGTTGTTGAATTACAGTCTTATTTACTAACTGATATTTTAGAATCTGGTAACATAAAAATATCTTCAAAAGCTTTTAATTTGGTAAGGTTTTTTCAATTAGTCAAGAGAAATTATTCAGGCTGATTTAAAGCTAATTTTTAGTTGAACAATTCGTGGGCTAGTGCCCCAAACAGTGAGAAATTATATTTGGATATAATTCAGAATGTGGAGTTAAACCAAAACAACATTGTATTAGCTTCTATCATAGTCAAAAGATTATCTAGTACCAATGACGAATTGTTAAAGTCTTATCTGGTAAGTATTTGATCTATAATTTGGGGTTTATTTCTCATGTTTCAAAATTACTCTAGGATAAGTTGGTGGATGGTTTCACAAAGAATTTTATCAGTTGTAAAGTTAGGCCTTCTCCCAACATTGTAATGGCTTGCTATCCCCTTTTACATCAAGTAAATAACGAATTGTTTAAAAGGATTGTATTACCTGCCTTACAAAAGGCTATGTTGAGGAATCCTGAGATAATTCTGGAATGTGTTGGACTGGTGATATCGGGGATCAATCTAGATCTTGGTGAATATGCCATGGAAATTGGAAAGAGTTTAGTAGGTAAGAGCAGTATTATTGGGAAACATTATAATAACATTAATATGGTCGTTACTTGTATAATGAATTATGGCAATATTGAAATGGATTATAATTTTAGTACAGTTACATTCAAAAGATGACAACGCCCGGAGAGAAGCGGCAGATACTTGTAAAAGATTAGCCAACAAAATTAATGATCCCAAAGCACTAGAAGAATTGCTAAAGAAAACTTTTGATGTTTTCCATGGGTCTGATGGAAAACTTACTGTCATAGACCATAAAATGAGCGTTTTACAGGTAAATATCATCTTAAAGAATTACAGTAATCTCTTTTAAACATAAATTAATGCATAACTGTATCAAAATTATTTTAGGGAGCAGGAAACTTCAGTTTTAATTCTCTAACAGGAGAGAATCTCCAGAAATTAATTGTAATAGCTGCCGATCATTTCATTAAAGTTTTAGGAGTTGAAGTACATGAAAAAACCCTTTGTCATGCTCTTGAGATGCTTTCCCTTTGGACAAGTAAATTATATAATGAAGTGCCGAAAAAGATTATAGATTCCCTTAAGGTGAAGAAATATAACAAGGAGAAATGAGAAATAATAATTATTTTAATTTCAGAATGGAATGAACTTGAAAACCTCAACCAATCTAGTTAAAGTATCATATATTCAGTGTATGTTATCAACTTTTAACACAAAAACGGCTCATCAGGCATCTGTTTTGGTGCCCGATTTACTAAAATCTGTTGAGAAAGCAGTTTCTCAGCCTACAATAATTGTATCAGTAACAGAAGGTCTATGCGCAGCTCTTATGCTTTTAAAACTTGGACCTATATACCAAGACAAAGATCCTAATTTTCAAATAATGTGGAATGCAATTTTAGATATGGAAAAACAGGTTTTCGTCTCTGAAAAATACTTAGCGACTTGTTCTGAGGACAGTAAGAGAATCAACAGTTTTGATTAGAATCTATTTATTTATCCTTAACATTTCAGGTTTAGTTTATGTTATGCAACTTTGTGAAATTCTCTTGGTGCAGTATCCAGAAAAAGTTGTTAAGGCAGCAAGGCCGCTTTACAGGGCAATCTTGCATTCTTCCACATTTTCCTCAACTTCAGTCCGGAGGAAATGTCTGTTGATACTAAGAAGAATCACCGGCAGTCTTAGCGGGACCTCAATAGCAAGGTCGATACTGAAAGAGCTTCAATTCTTTCTTGAGTCAAATAAAGTTACATTAAAAATGGAAAAAGAGGATTCCAAGGAAAACGACAACAACACCTGTATTTCTCCGCATGCATTAATTGAATGTATTACCACGTTATGTTCATCTTCTGGACTCACCTCTGAAGATGTTCATTTGATGGCAATAGAAGCTCTCTTGCCGGCTCATCACCCATCGGTCATCAAGCTGGTACCAAATTTGTGGGTTAAAATCATTAAACATTATAACTGCAAGCCAAAGGACTTAGTAGCCCAACGAGCCACCCATTTTAGACAGGCGCTTGTCGAGTCATACACAGCTACACCAGTAAGCACTTAATGAATATTTCTTGTTCGATGATGTATTGGGTATTTGACATAATGGGTATACATACATATAACCATTAGCTTTGTTCTAACAGTTGCCAAGGACAATCCACAAGCTAACGAGTGGAAAGAAACCCGTGCAATTAATTATGTTTTTCTCAGTGGGGCTTACTAATAACATAACTGGACAATTATAAATGCTTATAATTATTAAATTATTTTCTATGGGAATAAGGAAAATTATTATTCAGACAATTATCTGGATAATCCAGAACAGATATTTTATAATTTTATATTGGATTTATTCATAATTTAAATTTAGGACCATTAAACAAATCCTTACTCTTCATCGTCATATATAATGAGTCAAAATTATTTGTACCCTTCTAAAGATTAAAATTAACGGGAAAAATCGTAATGGTAGACAAAAGGAAGAAAAGTACAAGAAGAAAACATACAAGTTTGGAAGTCACAGAACAAAGATAAGAAAAATAAAAATATTTTATTGAAAGAAGTACAAATATTGGGTAACAAAATTATTCATACTCTACATATTTAATAATAGAAATAAAAGTTAAAAGTACAATTTAATATTTTGTAAGTCTACCATGTGCGGAAATTATGTCATTTAAGTGGGTTGGCATAATATCTATTAAGTTTGAGTGATGGTAGGGGATGTACCATTCCAAATCTCCAAGATTTTTTCTTTTACCATGTGTTTACATGTAATATAATATTTCCAAGACCCTGATTCCATTTCAGATCACAAAATTAAGAGCAACATATGGTAATTCGTCTGAACGCTACACTCCTATAATGCATGTGCAGCAACGTTGAGTCGTTGAGAAGTTTGTCGGGCAGTGGCATCTAGTAGGTGGTATCAGAGGTGGCAATCTGCGCCATCTATTAATCCTCTGTCAGTGGGTTCGACTCCCACATAACAGAATTGACAACTCGTGGGTGTTACAGTATGAGTATCAAGGGTTAGGTGGAAGAGCGCCGAATGGCGAACCATGCCCCCGTAAAAATCAACGGCAAAAAAAGTTCCATCACAAATTTGTCTTAATTTGGTAAAACCATTGTCTTTCTTTAATACCCTCTTCTTTGTTTTTATGTTTCACACTATTAATGTGACGGCTACAAGAATATATACAGTACGCGTCACCCTAATGCGTACATAGCAGAATAAAGGGGAATTGATAAGTTAACTTCTTTGTTGAGTACACCTCACCACCGCCTAAACATGAGGTGGTAACCAATCGCTAGCGCAGGCGTATGGCAGGCATCCGGTTTGTTGATGGAGTTCTTTATGTGATTATTAGAGACAGAATCATTTTTGTGCATAGGTATTTCAAAACAAATTTTTTTGCACATAAAAACAGGTGTAAAGTTTATCATCCTTTGCAGATAGTTTGCTTTCAAGTTCGCTTCGGCCGTACCATTTCCGGTACATAGCTTCGCGCCAACGTGCATAATACCAACAACATGTTTGACCCACTATAGGAGTCGGAACACCTGCGGTTTTTAGAAGCAGGTCCGGCTCGGAATCGGTTCCAAAATACATATCATTTTATAGAACCTCGAATATTACAGAGCACTTTTGAACAGATAAGGCCCCAGCATGTATTCTGTGTCGTGTTGCGCGGTGAATGAATTTTGAGCGAATGAATTCATTAGAGTCAACACTTGAAATGAACTATTGTGTGACGTCATATGTCACACAATGTTACGTCAGACCACCGGGACCTTTTATGTTTGAAAATACTCTACTTACCTACCAGTTTATAGATCAGAAACCTCCTACGGGTACATACATATAAATATTTTTGTTATCTGTCTAATTTTACATTGGACATTACTAATATTGAACGAACGTTACATCTCCTAGTATTTCTACATGTTTACTTATTTCTATAGATTTCAACTTTAGTTGGCTCCTTAGTTAGATAGGTAGCTCCCTAATACGTTTATTCGAATATTCACTATTGTATTATGATGTATTTTCTCTGAACTATCACTTTGCAATAATTAGTCCGACTGTCCTAGTTGAATAATAGTCCTGAGTCCGACTCTGTTTCGACTCGTCGGAAGTTTGACTGTTTGTAGTTTCTGTCTTGTTTCGCTGTTGTCGCAACAACATAATATTCCCATTAGACATTTTAAAATTGTTTGACAGCTCAACTGTTTAAAGTAATATTCACTGTTTAAAATCGTTTCACAATAGTTAAGTTGAAAAAAGATAACAGTAAATTTTATTATGCGCAACACAGTCTGAAAATGAAATTGGCTTATATTAATTGATCATACATCAATGCATTTTTATAAAGACCAATGCAAAGCAATGCAATTATAAAGACCTATTATGCAGAGATTATTAATATCCACCTATATACGCAGTGTGGTAACTCTTACTGTATAAGTTTATCACAATAGATCTTGATCTTGAAACAGGGATCGAAAAATTTCTGGTAAATTATGAAATATTATCAGCATTTCTTTAAATACTAATAAAAAATATGTACAATTAGCTCTTAAACAAGTTTATCAATAATATAATCGTCCTTACAATGATTAATAACTTCGATTTTTAGACAAATGAAAATGCTCTAGCTACTTTGGTAATGTTAAATCCAGATGTTCTGTTGCCTAACATTATAAACAAAGTTACAACAGAATTGGAAAATCCTCATATTTGCCAAATTACTAAGGATGATTATTTCACATATTTAACACCTGAAGGAGAATTGTATGATAAGAGTGTAGTTCCTGGGTAAGTACTAAATTTGCCCAATAGCCCTTCATTTCGTAATAAAACCGGGTTACATAAATTTTGACTCGGTAAGCAATTCACCCTATTTTTTTCACCTATAATACACACAATTAACTGTAATTTGTATATGTGTAATAATTACAGACCTTTCGATGCACAAATACATATTATATTTTTATTTTGTTTATGCATATGCACATAAATAAAATCTACTTATGTAATAAATTACGACAGGATGAAATATAAAGTTTTGTCTGTATTTCATTAATGTTTTATGGTGAGTGCATGTTCTTACTGCAGATTTTTAAAAAATATTGCTGTTATTACAATGTGTAATGGTGAGTAACTGTATTAATATGTATCGGACATTTTTTTTTTCAGAGATGACTCTAATGCTGTTATGAACTTGAAAAGAGAGAGCAAAGTATATAGTTACAAGGAACAGCTTGAAGAACTGCAGTTGAGGAGTGAGCTAGAAGAGAAAAAAAGAAAAGAGGGAAAGATTAAACCACCTCAGTATACTCCCAAGCAATTGGAGGCAATAAAGAATCAAAAAATTAAGGAGCAAGGTATAAGGAATAGGCTGAGAGAGGTAATGGACAATCAAATTTAGTATTTGCCACCTTTCTTCCCTCATCCTATATATATTTTTTTTTTTTTTATAAAATATAATACACTGATAAATTTGTATAACAATATCAAAATGTGAAATTAATAACAACATTTGCAGAATTGTTTTATATTTAACAGTTAATTTAATTTTAGTTGGACAGAATCATATTAGACTGTGTATCAATGATAAAGGCAATGGCAGAAGGTAACCCTTTGGCATTCTCATTGTACTTCAAAGACCTTCTTCCGGCAATGCTACAAGATCTGCAATCGCCTCTCGCGGCTCCTTACCTTTGCAAAGCATTTGTCAGTCTCAGAAAAATCGTTTTTTCTGGGAATTTGGAATCTTTGGGCGAGCTAATAGCTTTTGTTACCCTTCGATTGACTAAGCCTCAGTGTGACCTTGATCCGAACTGGGAGTTGGAAAATTTAAACAAGGCGATGGTAAGAACAATCTCGTTGATACACGAGAGGACCGTGCCAAAAAAAAATGAAACCGAAGAGAAACATAAACAAGGGTGTTTCTCTGTGCCAGCATTCACTTACACGTTTCCATTTTTAAAATATTGCCTAACATCAAATCATGCGAAACATCATGAGGAAATAATACATGACGGCCTACAGATTATTACAGAACATGTGAAACTAAGAGGAAACGATGAATGTGGGACTAAGGACATATATCATCCACAATATTTGCCAACGAACCAGATATTTAGTCTTCTTGTTGACATTATAAGTAAGTTAGTAAACACTGTTTGCCGGAAGCGAGTGAAAATTCACAGATTCTCTTCAATATCATGAAAAGAATGAAAATTTTGTGAACTAATGTTCTTACTTAAAGGTTGTATATTAAAGGAATCAATTAACTGAAGAAAAGTAAATTGTAAATATAAAATAAATAGATCTTTCATTGACTGACGCCAAGCAATCTGTATTCTCACTGCTTGCATATCATTTTAAGTTAATGCAGTTTGGTCAGTCACATGTGAATGCATTCAGAGCTGCATTGGATTACAAAAGTTGTTAAACTGTCAAATATATTCTGTCAATTTTCATTTCCTTAGAGCTAACAACTCATACAGTAACACCAAAAGTAGCTTTGCCCTGACCATAGGATGTGCAGTAGACAAAACCTGAAATTGAGTTTAGAATTAATTTCTTTTGCTGCAGCCGTGAACGCTTCGAGAAGTATAGTCTAGTAAATAATTATTTGTTTGTGGGTATCAGTGCATATACATATATAGGTTGTGATACTGTTTGTGTGTTTTATACATTGTAAAAGTAATGTATATCTAGAACTTATGTAGTATATCAAAATACATCAAGTTCATAATATGATTGACCCTACCTAATACTGTTATATTAAAATTTCCTTATTACTTATTCGAAACGGGCTTCTCAAATCCAGAGCTAATAAGAAATGCCATTAATATTTATTATACCTATACTTAATACTGTCAGTAATACGTGCTTTTAATGTTAATGTTTTTATCTACATTTAATCTAATCCAATTTAAGTATTGTTTAAAAATGTATCATTTAAATGAGAAAATCTTTTATAAGAATAGGTAAACTAGGATTAGCAGATTGTACTGGTCACATTTTCTGAGTTTATTAGGTCATTTGATGAATAAATCTTTAATAATAATGAGTTAATTTATAAGTTAGCGTCATAAATAGGGTAGGTAATTATACTTTGCTTGCCTGAAATGCTTTTATCGCCGATTGTACATACCATTGGTAACACCCGAGTGTATATCTCTCGGGTATAGTCTTTCTATGTACACGTCTGGAATTTTTATTTGGAAGCATAGGAGATTCTATTACATGCATTTCAAATTGGTAGGGGTCACAGCAGTAGATAGGCAGAGCAGACGTCATAGGTAATATAGTCCCCTACAATGTTTAAGCTGACAAACTGACGAAGTAGGTACTCGGTGACAGAGATGCGAAAGCGGGACCGGGATCGAAGTACAGCGTTGCCAGATACTGCAATGTTTACGTTTTAGATGGGCCACTCATTTGGGCTATTTATTTCATAAGTTGCGGTTTTTTTGGTGATTTCTGATGTAAAGTAAAAAGTACTATGCCGCTGGTTTGTTGGCTTGGTAACACGTAATTTGTGGTAAAATGTGAGGCAGATACGTGATGCATAAACACAGAATTGTAACATGGTGCCCTTTTTCTTGTGTCCTCAAGACTATAAAATTGCGTTGGGCGACTTTTGCGAATTTTTCCACATCAAATCGCGATAACTGTTGAAATCTTGCAACCATGTCGTCCTGTTTGGTGTCGGCAGCACTGCTGCTACAGCATTAGATTAGTTCAGTAGCAGATCGTTAGTAAGTGGTGGATGTACTCGGTTTAGCACAAGGTACAACAGTAGAATTGCGTAATCGTAAGTGCATGTTCTTTTAAGTCCATATTTATAAACGGATCTCAATGTCAGACTCAAGTTAACTTTATGTCATTAGTTTTTGTTTATTACAACAAATAGAAAAATGACGTAAAGCGGCTTAACAAGACAGGGATTGATTGAGAATTGTTTATAAATACGGACCTCAAGTCCATGGATTTGATACCTCTTTTTTTACCGCCTAATGCGAAATAAAACTGGTATTCTTTGGTAAATAGATTCCGTAAGAAATAAAATTCCGTAAGTAAAATAAATAAAAAAATATAAAAGGAATAAAGTAATGAAATTCTAATAAAATAAAAAATAAAATTCTAATAAAAAAAATTTCCTTAAAAACTATTTAATAAGGGGCTCGAATAGACCACCAGACTGCGCCAAACAATATCCCAGCTTGTTGAACTTTTGACGAGTGTTTTCTAACATTTCGACTGGAATATTGTTTGTTGGTCTCTCAAAAGGTTAAGGTATTTTTCGGCATTTAAATTGCCATCTATAAAAAAAGGGCCTATAGTAGAATTTACTAAAATTCCAGCCCATACATTAACCTTTTGGGGTACCGCGTTCGTTGCGGAATACTCAAGTGTTTATTTTCCCTCGAGTAACCTACAGCAACAGATGGATTATGATAGCCATGAAGAGAAAAGGAAGACTCATCAGTGAACAGAATTTGTTCAATAAATCTTCCATTTCCGTTCGCCTTTCCCATCATTCTCTCACAAAATTCCATCCGCCTTGTCTGGTCCTCGGGAAAAATTTCTTGGGTAGTCTGTAACTTGCAATATTTAAATTTGTTACGCATTAAAATTTTCCTAACTGTTTGAGGCTGACTATCAAGTTCATCAGAAATTTGGTTGCTATTACAACAAATTACGATCAAGTTAACTTCAAGTAAACTACAAACAACAGTTTCGCGAAGTTCCCTTTCTTCTGGTAACGCTCTAACAGGCTGGTCATCGTCTGAATGACAACATTTTCTACAATTTTGCAGGCACCCATAAGTTTCACTTATTAACTATTTTGAAAATTGTAGACCTTACGAGAACCTGTCGATTTTCAAACGAAAACGCAAACTTGCCAATTATTTCTTGCTGTGAATTACCAGCGTAAAATCATTTATTAATTTGTCTTTTTTCCTCGACGGTATAAGCGGACATTTTTAAGGAGTATTGAGCGAGACACCAGTTTTATTATACTTAGGCCTAGACGGCTCGAAGCTAAATAGTCGCGAAACGTTGCCGAACCTTGCCGACTCGAGACGCCAAAGGCGGAGCTAGACGGTCGCGGTAGGGGAATACAGTCGTCTTGTTTCTGATAGGTGAGGCTTTGGCAATATTTTGTGGAAGGTATTATTTTAGATATCTTAGCATTTTATATGCTTCCAAATTTTAGTTCCACACGTGTATATTGTACTACGTTTGTTGTGCGTGATTCACGGGCAAAGCTATTCTGGATGTACTGTACTAAGTATTATGCCATTATCTTTCAATTCTTTTTAGATAACACTACAGGTCGAGTACAGTCGCAGTGTGAAGCATGTCTGCTTGAGGTAGCTGCATGTGTGAGTGGCCAGCCTGGCTGTGCCAAGGCGACGACAGCAGAAATAGACGTTTTGTTGGGGGCACTTCAGAGCCCTACCAGCGTAGTAAGGGACGCAGCATTGAGGGGGTTAACGATAGTTGCGTCATCTTTGCCCAAATACGATAAGGACTATGATTACGCTCTGAAAGTAAACAAAAGGATATGGGTAGCGAGATTCGATGAGAATGAGGAAAACAGATTGCTTGCTGAGAAGTTATGGCAATTAGCGGACATGGACTTTCCGGCTCTTTTAAGCGAAGAACTAATGAATGATATTGAACATCCGGTAGAATGTGTACAGTCGGCAGCAGCTAAGGCTCTAGCCGCTTTACTGGAGGGTAATAGGGAACAAGTGGAAAATACATTACAGCAACTGATAGAGTTGTATAAAGATCGGCTGAAGGTCAGTTCCAACACCTTAAGTTCCTGAGAGTTCTAGTTTAAGTTAATGGGGCAGTTTTCTTCAATAGAAAATATCATGGTTTTATATATATTGTAATTTTTGTTTTGTTTTGATATTGAATTGAAAAATCGGCAAACCTTTTAAGGGGCTCCTCCTAGAAGCTCAAAAATAAGGTCGAACTTTGGAACGCATTTTCTCGGGAATGGTAAAAGATAATAAAACGCGTTTTTTTTTCAATTAAAGGTAATTTTATTGCCTTCATTTTACACCCAAGTAATTGAAAAAACGCTAAATATAGATGAGGCTACATCCTTCTAAACCGAAGCAGGTTTTTTGGTAAAGGCTCAGCGGTGTCCCTTCTCCTGTCAAAACCAGTCGTCTGAAATCAGAGAACACGCATTTTTTTAAAGTTACTAACATATACATTTGATGGACGATCGCAAATTATGAGAATTCTGCTATAAAAGATCGAGTGGCAAGACGCGAAACTTATGTACTTAAATTTATCATTATCATTTTTCAAAAAAGTCTGATCGTCAGTCAAGAGATAAAGATTTTTTACGCCATTGTACCAAATTTCATAAAAATCTATCAATCGGTTTTCGAGATATAAGGGACACCGCTTTGAAAAAATACAGTTTTGAGAAAAACGCAAAGTTTTGGGTACAGTTTTATAGACATTAACGTATTATATATGCACTTTACCTCTAATCAGCGTTTTCGGGTCCATACAAAACACCTTCCTCTGCAATTTGGGCATCATTTGAGGCTGTAGGGGTCATTCTTAAGACTAAATACAATTAGAAAAATGGAAAGAAAAGAAAATCGATGTTTTCAAAGTGTCTAGGTGGATGTAGCCCCTTAACTGGTAAAACTACTTTATAAAATTCTTCATTTATATTTTTTTTCTCATAGGGAAATATTAAATGTATGACTCCCAAGGATTGGCACAATTGTGTCATAAATATATTAATTTTCTGGTAAATTATGTAGTAATAAACAAAGGAATATAGTGTATCTTACTGCACATGGTACCATTATAACCTCAACGATGGAAAAATAATATGATTAACATTTGAAATAACTCATGTAACTATGTATTCCATTTTTTTTTCTTTTTCAATGTGATTGTTATTTATGGATTTTGTATCTATTATGTTACTCTTTATTTTGTGGATATAACTTGAATTTGAAATTCAAGTTATATCCTATACTTATATACTATACAGTATGTGTAAAGCCGATGTCGGCCGGTTATAAAAAATGACAAAGTCTACACTTTTCTTTTTAACGTGGTGAGAGGGTCAGTCTTATTCCCTCATACCTTCGATGCGTATACGTATCACTTCTGTTTGTCCTTTTTCATAACTGGCCGATGTCTGTTTTACACAGACTGTATATATCCATGGTGTATATATACGGTTTGTTCCCATTTTGTTTGCATGCACTGGTATCTCGGCTATTGAAGATAGAAAGATAGTTAAATGGGGAAAGTTTTAGAGCGTTTTATTACCTTTTCAATATTTTTTTCAAATTCGATTTATCTGTAATCGTTTTGGAGATAATTTCAAAAAACAAAGAAGGTGCGTTTTAGAAATCATTTTGATCACACAACTTTATTTTAGCAAGTTCATTATTGGGACACTTTGTTAAGATGCTTTTGCCTACATTATTAAGATATGTCTGTTGCCATTTGTTTCTGAATGAATGCCATTAACTTGGATTTTTATGAGGTTAAATAGTGCTCAAAATTTGCTTTTCAAAGACGCATGTTAAAAAATATGGAACATTTTCTAAAACACACCTTCTCATTTTTTTGGAATTATCTCGAAAACGATTACATATAAGTCGAATTTGAAGAAATCTCTAACAACAGCCGAGATAGCAATATATGCATAACCAACTGGGGACAGACTGTATTATAATTCATACTGAATATAAAAACGGAATAGAAAGACTAACAATACAATAAGTAGATAAGGAGACCACCATTGAGGTTTTGTGTTTTTATTAATTTTAATTGCTTTTACATCAGTCATTCCATTGTACATTGGTTACCTAGCTTAATGAAAATTTTAGATGATTCCAGCAAAACTAGATGAGTTTGACCGAGAAATAGAAAAAGCAGTAGATACGTGGTTCCCAAGACGGGGTGTAGCACTGTCTCTTGCCGAGCTAGCACCCCTAATTACACCAGAACTAATCGGCGATCTGGTTCAGTTTTTTGTGTTCACCTCTTTGGGTGACAGGAATGAAACTGTGAGGAAAGAAATGTTAAATGCCGCACTGAAAGTGGTAGACTTACATGGGAAGGTACAGTTTCTGTGACATGCTCCTTTTTTATGCTGACATTCCCTATGTTCTAGGAAACAGTGGGAACTCTTTGGCCTGTGTTCGATAATTTCATGGGAAAATCCTCAAAGTCTGCTCATTTTGACGCTGTGAAACAGGCCGTTGTGATTTTAATGGGATCACTGGCTCGACATTTGGACAAAGATGACCCCAGAATAAAGCCAATAGTATTGAGACTGATTCAGGCCTTATCGACCCCTTCACAAACTGTAATTAAAATCATAACATAATACTATAAGTAACGTATACAATTTCCATTCTAAATTGAGAATAGGTAGAAAAAAGCAAGGTTGTCAGATAAATTTTCTAAAATTGCTAAGCTCACTATACAAGTATACTTCATACTTCATTAAACTGTTAGTTCGTGACGTTCTTAGAAAGCTAGTTTGGAAATATTAAAAAAAATACATATATATATATACATTTATTAGTTAGCATTAAAACAAAGCGTTTAAAATTGCTTGAAAAAATGATTATGAATTAAAACAACTTTATGTATATTACTATACTTTAGAAAATTTTGAAGAGCTAGCAACGCTGCTGGCCGGCCAACTGCTGTTCGTAACACCGGCAACGATCCATTAGACTATTATTGTGCTTTGCATCTAATACATTGCTTAAATAATTATTCGGTCCACTGTGCCATAAAATTTTTACGTCGTTAAAATGATTTACGACATTTGGAATTCTGACTTGTCGCTCAGACGCCAGTGGAATAATCTTAAAAGTTACTAGACAAATTGCAGACAAAAAAAAAACGAAATCCGCTTTAGAAGACTCATTTTATGTGTGAAATATGGTCACGTGTAAAATTTCGCTTTTCGCATTTCGCCCTTGTGTGGACTAGACTTAAGTCGTAGAAAACTCCATAGAGAGGTTAGGTTTAGAATGTCAACAACACAACAGAAACAATTGGACAGACTGTATAAAACGTCAAAAAGTCGTGCTAAGTTATCGAGGAGCTTTACATTTTTATCCTGTTAAAAAGGTAACAAATTTGATCTTCTTTTCAAAACTTCTTGGCAAAAAATTTGTGTAATTTAAAACCCATATAAGAACAATTATAATCCAATTATTTATTATAAATAATACAAATACTCAATAACAAAGGCAATATAAGTTAGAATTGTTCATATCAATATAAATACAAATAGTTGGTTAACAAAATAAATTTAAATTTCCAAAAAACAAAAATAAAAAATTATTTGAAGCACGAGATAATCTTATGAAAGTATAATTGTGTATCAACCAAAACTATTGTTATTTTAAGATACTCCTACAGAATCTAACCCTTAAAATATTAAAATACGAGTTGTGATTCCAGGTCCAAGAGGCTGTGGCAAATTGTTTGCCTCCTCTTATTCCTTCCGTCAAAGACGATGCTCCAGGTTACGTAAATAAACTGTTGCATCAGCTGCTAAAGGGCGACAAATACGGCGAACGGAAAGGCGCGGCATACGGTTTAGCGGGCCTAGTTAAAGGAATGGGCATACTCGCTCTCAAACAGCACGACATCATGACCAAATTGACAGAGGCAATTCAAGACAAGAAGAATTACAAGCACAGAGAAGGTGCGTTAATAGGACAATTAATGTTGATGTTTTTCTTTTAACTCGCTCATAAATTCTTTTAAGGCGCCCTCTTTGCCTTTGAGATGCTCTTTCAAATGCTGGGTAAACTCTTTGAGCCTTATATAGTGCACGTTCTCCCTCACCTCCTGCAATGTTTCGCGACACAAGTCAGTACGTTCGAACTGCAGCCGATGACACTGCCAAGGTTGTCATGAGCAAGTTATCAGGCCACGGGGTCAAGTTGGTTTTGCCCTCCCTATTGGATGCCTTAGAGGAGGACTCTTGGAGGACAAAGACAGGTGAGGTTCAATATTGGTATTGACAGAATGGAGTAACATACACTGAGTTGAGAAAAAATATTCCTAACCTACATTATTCAATAGTTATGTAAAACAAAACAAAAAAAATGTTTTTTTTATAAAATGTAGGTTCCGTTGAATTGTTGGGTGCTATGGCCTATTGCGCCCCAAAACAATTGTCTTCTTGCCTTCCAAGCATAGTTCCCAAGTTAATTGAAGTATTAAGCGATTCCCATCTGAAGGTGCAGGAAGCTGGTGCTACCGCCTTAAAAGTTATAGGATCTGTAATAAGAAATCCCGAAATTCAAGGTAAACTTCTTGTTAAAATATTTAAAGAACGTTAAACTTCACTAATCGTATGCATTTAGCCATTGTGCCGGTACTCCTCAAGGCATTGCAAGACCCATCAAACAAAACTTCCGTCTGTCTGCAAACACTCTTAGACACTCAGTTCGTCCACTTTATCGACGCCCCTTCCTTAGCTCTAATAATGCCCGTCGTTCAAAGAGCTTTCATGGACCGTTCTACGGAGACCCGTAAGATGGCTGCCCAAATCATCGGAAACATGTATTCCCTGACGGACCAGAAGGACTTGATGCCTTACTTACCCACGATCATACCAGGCCTCAAAATGTCGTTACTGGATCCTGTACCGGAAGTTAGGTCAGTAAGCGCCAGAGCCTTAGGCGCCATGGTGAGAGGGATGGGTGAATCTAGTTTTGAAGACCTACTGCCTTGGCTAATGACTACGTTAACGTCTGAAACCAGTTCCGTTGATCGGTCGGGTGCTGCACAGGGTCTCTCGGAGGTTGTCGGCGGCCTCGGAGTGGAAAAACTTCATAAACTTATGCCGGAGATAATTAGTACGGCAGAACGTACGGACATAGCTCCGCACGTCAAGGATGGTTACATTATGATGTTCATTTATATGCCAGTAGTGTTCACTAATGAATTCACGCCGTATATTGGACAGATAATCAATCCTATTTTAAAGGCCCTCGCCGATGAAAACGAATACGTAAGAGACACGGCTCTTAAGGCAGGACAGAGAATTGTTACACTCTATGCCGATTCTGCAATATTGCTTTTACTACCAGAATTAGAAAAGGGACTATTCGATGAAAATTGGAGAATTAGATACAGGTATATACGCAGTTATCTTTATTTTTTTATTGTGAATAGAAAAATAGAAATTATATGCAATTTTAAAGGTCTCATAATTTCAGTGTTAATTTTTCAAACCCCCATTCCAAATCCATTTCTTGTAGTAAACTTTAGATAGAGTATAGTAAATTCACATCAGGATCATTCTTCGTCATTCAACATTATAATGCACTGATAAGATCTTTATTGGATCTTATCAGATTTCAATCACAATATTGAAATCTGGATCTGTGGTTTCTGATGGGGGTTGACGAAGACAGGGGAATCATTCTCTCTTCATGAATTTTTAAATGGTTTCCATTAATGTATGCCCTGGGAAAGACCGGTAGTTGGGGGTAGGTGAGGGAGTCAACCAACTTTGTTGGATAACACAGGAGCAAGTCACGTCCCATTTACATACATTACAGGGTGATGCCTCCTAGGTACCATTACTTTATGAGTACAAATATCTTGTCTTAAAATTTGCGTAGATTTTCTGTTTTTAACAAAACTAAGGCACTATAGATATGAATATTTTCATCCTCCATTTTTGGGTCCAGCTGTCATTCTCGGCCTATGTTTAAAACGCATTTAGTGTCTTCAAATTAATAGGTACTGTTATTTTTTCATTGTGAAAACGTGTGGACAATTTGAAATTTCAATTATTAAAAGGCTTATCCTCCATCTGCACAGTTTGTGTAAAAGGTAATACTAAAAAAATGTTGTTAAAAACATGTGATATTTTAAGCAGTGAAAACACAAGTTAACTTCAAGTTGAATTTTTACAAAAACATGTTTTTTTTTTACAATTTCTACAAAAACTGTTTTTACAAATTTAAAACCGTTTTATTACTACAATTTTTTACAAATTTACAAACACAGTTTTTATGATGGATATAGTGTTTCATTTATTTATTGTGTATTGAAACATACTTACAAGGGTTTCAAAAGTTATAAACATTATTTACTGTTGTACAATATGGCATTTTTTCTTGTAAACAACAATGCACACAGATTGATATACAAAAAGGTAAATTGCAAAACTACAGCTGTAAAAACAATGTTTATACTACTTGGAAACATAGTAAATGTGTAAATAAACAATAAATAAATGAAAATCTATATTCATCATAAAAACATTAAGCTATACAAAATATATATTCAGTGAATTAACCTGTACTTTCACTCCTTAAAATATCCCATGTTTTTAATAAAGTATTTTGGTATTACCTTTGATGAAAACTCATTTTTCATGGAGAAGCCTTCTATAATAGAAATTTCCATGCGTTTTCATGATTAAATAATTAATGTTATTAATTTGAAGCGGACACTAAATGCAGTGTACACTTAGGCCAAGAACCAATATAATTGTTCTAGCTCTGTCCAGTTGCTTGGCGACCTTCTGTATAGAATTTCCGGGGTAACCGGCAAGATGAGTACAGAAACGGCCAGCGAGGACGACAATTTCGGTACGGAACAGTCTCATATGGCTATTATCAGGGCCTTGGGTGCAGAGAGACGCAACCGTGTGTTAGCGGGACTGTACATGGGGCGATCCGATGTTGCCCTAATGGTCCGACAGGCCGCTCTGCACGTGTGGAAGGTGGTCGTCACGAACACGCCTAGAACGCTAAGAGAGATCCTACCTACCCTTTTCAGCCTGCTCTTGGGATGTTTAGCAAGCGACAGTTATGATAAGAGGCAAGTTGCGGCGAGAACTCTCGGCGACTTGGTGAGGAAACTTCGGAGAGAGGGTGTTACCGGAGATAATACCTATTTTAGAGAGGGGTTTACAGTCTGAACAGTCGGACCAGAGGCAGGGCGTCTGTATTGGGCTGTCGGAAATTATGGCCTCTACTTGAAGGATATGGTGTTAACGTTTGTAAACTCTTTGGTACCTACTGTCAGAAAGGCACTCTGCGACCCCCTACCTGAAGTCAGGCAAGCTGCGGCCAAGACGTTTGACAGTTTGCATTCTACTGTTGGGGCTAGAGCTTTGGATGACATTTTACCTACATTGTTACATCAACTGGTAAGGTTATCTGATATGTTAATAATAGCTTTATTGCTCAATAGATTATCTCCCTTTGAGTCTCTCTCTGCTTACAATGCGATACAAATTAGTTTTATAAACAAGAAATTTCACATGAAGCTTAGAAACTAAGCTTCATAGAACCGAACGCTACCTAGATTTGTTACACAGTCTCTAATAAAATTAAAATTTCTCGTCTTAAAAAAATATCCTGTACTAAAGTTTGTGCAAAAATATTAGGTATTTATGAAAATTAAAAATGAAATAATACGTTGTCTCTTGGTTACTATTAACCCTTAGACTAAGCTTAGGTTTGGTTAAATCTAAATATTTTTACCCAAAATATTAGCAGTTTTGCTGTGTTCCACTAATTAGAGAACGCCCTGAATATTGCTAAATTGAATTTTTCTTTTCAATAAGAATGACGAGGATCCAAACGTTGTCGAATGGACGTTAGATGGATTACGGCAAGTGATGGCTATAAAATCGAGAGTCGTTCTGCCGTATCTGGTGCCTCAGTTAACGGCTCCTCCAGCTAATACTAAGGCTTTATCCATTCTTGCCGCCGTCGCCGGAGAAGCCCTTAATAAATACCTGCCTAGGATTTTGCCAGCACTTCAAACCGCCCTGGCGACCTCAAGAGGCACCCGGAAGAGCCCCAGGTAAGATGCTTAACTTATTTTTTCATCAAGATCCCCCAACGCTGATTTTTAGGTTTAGGATAATTTTGCATATTAACGTGGTTAAAAAAGTTTCTTGTTAAAACTGAATTCCTGATGGATGATTTTTGACAAATTTTCGTTTTTAATCAATGATGTAATCACTCTCGTTATCAACAACTTTTTGCCATCTAGTGGTCAAAATTTCAATGCCGGATTGATAAAAATCACTTATTTTTGAGTAAAATATCTGGAGATGTCATTAAGGACATCATTAAAATTTTCAAGTTTTTTGACACTTGTAATTGTTTTGAAAATGTTGTAGCGATTGGAATAAATGGAAATCAAATAGCGCAATATTGGGCGAGTATTATGGGTGAGGCAATACCCCACATCCCAATTTATTAATTTATTCCAGGGTTCGTCTAGCGCAGTGCAGTCTTGCATTATCGTGTTGCAGAATAACGCCTTTTCTGTTGACAATTACTAGCCACTTTTCAATTAAAGATTGATTTACTCGATCCAATTGTTTACAGTAAAGGGCTGCTTTCGCAGTTTGTCCAGGTTTACCGGATTTCTGTAAAATTACCGGATTTGAACTTAAAAAACCGCCTTTGGCATTTACGAACATCTAATGATGTTACGAACACTTGGATAAACATTGCAAATTTTTTTGGTAGTAACTGTTGCATTACTACCCTTGTAAACTCAAAAAGCATACAATAATTGGTATTTGGATGGCCATTTCGCCATAAGCTGCAAAAAAATGAAGATTTAATTATTTACGAGTAAATAAGTCACTCTAACCTTAGAATGTCTTTGGCACGACTTTGGAGTACACAATGAGCTGATAAATGACAAACGAATATCTACATGCGCAGTGGTTAATGAATGAACATTTTGTTGCATATTTTATCTAAAAAGGGTACATGAAGATGTCACATTGAAGGCTTATTATGACATATTTTTAACAGGAAAACACTTGTGCGTCGCGTCTATCTAAGAGATTTCATCTATAATAGTCGGAGAGCTAGTGACGCACGTTTCATGAAGTGTTTGATGCACCTTGAAATTTTGTGAAATAGTATCTACTGGATAGATGAGCAGGTAAACATGTGTTGGCTTGACCTACCAGGGGACACCAGGTACTGCGCATAAGGGAAAGTTGTAAAAAAATATGGGCCAAAAAAAGTGTTTGATTCAGATGCCAACAAACACTAATCGAAATTTAAGATAATTTAAAACACAAAAAATAAATAAGGCAGACACTTTTGAGAGGGTTAACAGTTAACAAAAACACCCCAAAGTTATTTTTTTTTAAATACAAAATGAAGTGTTTGATTCACGCTGAAATTTTAACAGCGTCTTAGTTACATATAATAAAAAATAATTACAAAAAGTCAGACATTTTTTTCTTGGGTTTAATTATCGGCAAACATGAAAATAAATGTTGCTTATAATAGAAAGAGATAGACAGCGCGTGGTCGTAGACATGAGTGAGAGCACTGATCACCGGCGTAGCTACGGTCTTTCACTGCGCTCTCATTGGCTGTTGGTCACGTGTTCTTGTACAGCTGTACCTGCTATACATTTTAAATTCATATTTTGGAGTAAAATTAAAAAAAAAATGTTTATTTGGATCATAACGTATTTGTAAACTTCTAATATCTCAAGATAGTAGAATCGTACAATAATAAAGTAAATTATAATGAAAAAAATTTAATTCATAGTTTATTGGATTAAAAAAAATTACTGCTTAAGGTTATCATTAAAAATCTCATGATTATTATTGATGAGAAATTTTATTAATTCATTTTTATTATTATAAAAAATATAGGTTAGGTATACGTATACTTGATTAAAAATTTAAATGTATTTTTAATTTTTGCCGTCATCGCTGTCCTCTGATTCTTCTCCCGTAGAATCGTCGCTTAAAAAGAAAAAGAGAATATTAAAACAAGTGGTTACAACACCGCAGTTCACAACTAGTAGAGTAAACTGGCTCCGAAATATGAATTGAAAATGTGTAGCCGGTATAGCTGTACAATAACACGAGACCAACAGCCAATGAGAGCGCATAGAAAGACCTTGCCGATGCTATGCCGATGATCAGTGCTCTCACTCATGTCTACGACCATGAGCTGCCTATCTCTTTCTATTATAAGCAACATTCATTTTCATGTTTGCCGATAATTAAACCCCAGAAAAAGTGTCTGACTTTTTGTAATTATTTTTTATTATATGTAACTAAGACGCTGTTAAAATTTCAGCGTGAATCAAACACTTCATTTTGTATTTTTAAAAAAAATAACTTTGGGGTGTTTTTGTTAACTGTTAACCCCCTCAAAAGTGTCTGCCTTATTTATTTTTGCGTTTTAAATTATCTTAAATTTCGATTAGTGTTTGTTGGCATCTGAATCAAACACTTTTTTTGGCCCATATTTTTTTACACCTATCCCTTATGCGCAGTACCTGGTGTCCCCAGGTAGGTCAAGCCAACACATGTTTACCTGCTCATCTATCCAGTAGATACTATTTCACAAAATTTCAAGGTGCATCAAACACTTCATGAAACGTGCGTCACTAGCTCTTGGACTATAAGTAACTTGGACTTTAATTTTGTAATGTATGTAGTAGCCTAAACAGTACTGTGTATGTAGATTAGGGTGGGCCAAAAAAACTTTTATTTTTTTTTCTTTAGTTACCATGAAAATATTGTTCAAGATGACAAAAAAATAATCCTGTCAAAAAAGGCAGCTCTTAATTTTAATGTTAAGAGGTGTCTCATCTTTTTGTTTTCCCATTTAAATAACACGGGGATTTTTTTGTTTTTTTTTGGAATTTTATTGTGTTCTAACGAATTGTTGTGTTGTAAAAATTAATAATAATCAATAAAATCTTACATATTTTTGAAGGAAATTAAACGATTACAAAAAAGGTCTGAATTGATTTTTTGCTAAGTCAACTCGTTTAAAAGTTATTCAAGGTTAAAGTTCAACCTCAAATGGCATATGATGACTTCCACAATTTTTTATACTTTATCACAAAATAATGGCTCAAAAACATAAAACATATTTTTCTTGACTTTTTTCGTTTTTCTTCCACGAATTTATAGAGAAAAACTTATAAAGTGATAAAAAAATCACTTAAAAAAGTGATAAAGTATAAAAAATTGTGGAAATCATCATATGTCATTTGAGGTTGTACTTTAACCTCAAATAACTTTTAAACAAGTTGACTTAGCGAAAAGTCATTTTAAACCTTTTTTGTAGATCTTTTAATTTACTTCAAAAAATATGTAATGATTTTTACAACACAACAATTCGTTAGAATGCAATAACATTAAAAAAAAAAAAAAACAATTTCCCGTGTTATTTAAATGGGAAATCAACAATCACGAGACACCTTTTAACATTAAAATTAGAGCTGCCCTTTTGATAGGCTTATTTTTTTGTCATCTTGAAAAATATTTTCATGGTAACTAAAGAAAAAAAATAAAAGGTTTTTTTTTTGGTCCACCCTAATGTAGATACTGTTTGCTGTAAGGAAGAGGAAATTGAATTTTTTTTCCCATGAATAAAACCATTGTAAACTTTTGTTCCTACTTGGCCAAGAGTAGTGTAAGAGTATTTATTTTCAACAAAATAAACTAAATAACAATAGCTAACTAAACAAAATAAACACATCCGAAACTACTCTATTTCAATTTGGTGGCGTTATATAATTTCTGTTTTTTGAGAAAAAAGACCGTACAAAAAAACTTCAATTATCTCACTTTTATTTTTAAATGGTTGTAGGTTATAGTTTTTTTTTTAATCACCAGTCAGTTGGATTCATAAACGGCGAGTAACTGAAGCTACTAATGGATCACACTTTTAACTATATTGATTCTTCTCTTATAGCAATTGGAATACTGTCAGGCCGTAGTGCTCTCAGTTGTTGATGAGGTCGGCATCAGAACAATAATCGATTCCATGTTAGAGAGTACGAGAAATGAGAACGCAGACCAGAGGAGAGCGGCAGCAACTTTGTTGTGTGGTTTTTGTGCGAATTCCAAAGCTCAATACACCACACATGTTCCGCAGTTGCTCAGGGGCCTGATTCATCTTTGTACCGATACCGACAGGGATGTTTTACAGATGTCTTGGGAGGCCCTAAGCGCCGTTACAAAGGTAGGCAGTTAATTCAGTTTGCTTCAGTTATTAACCATACTTTGCGCCTTTTAAGACTTTGGAACCAAAACAGCAAGCCACGTATGTATCAGACGTACGCCAAGCGGTGCGTTACGCAATGTCCGACATGAAGGGGACTTCCGATTTGCTGCCAGGCTTTTGCATATCCAAAGGTATTGCGCCCATATTGCCCATATTCCGTGAAGCTATATTAAACGGAGATGGGGATGAGAAGGAGGCTGCGGCGCAAGGTTTAGGCGAAATCATAAAGGTTACTAGTGCACAAGCTTTGCAACCAAGCGTGGTTGCTATCACTGGGCCCCTCATCAGGATTTTAGGCGACAGATTCAGTGCTAACGTGAAGACGGCCGTGTTAGAAGCCTTGGCCACGTTGCTAGCAAAGGTCAGTATTTGAAAGGTAGAAAGTAATTGAGTTGGTAACTTTTTCTGGAAAATGATGTGATAGTGCCACATATCATCATTTCATAACCTTTTATAAGTAAATATAGTGTATATTAATCCGGACAGTGATAAGTCACATCGAGAAAGAGAAATAACTAAATCTACAATATGTAGAGAACAGGTAGAATAACTGAAATAAGTAAGAAATATAATCACTTATGTTTTTCCTTAAAACTGAATATTTCATTTGCAATTTATGGTACATGTATAGCAGTAAGTTTTTGTTGACACAGGACATTAATTCTTTTTTTTTTTTCATAATAAAGCCATATAAAAAATCTGCATTGATACAAATGTATTATTTCTTTAATTTGTATTTTGTTTAATCATATCTTTTTCATATTTTCAGATTTCAGTACACTCGACATCGACATATCCGAACTTTTCCTTTCCGCGAAATTCCACATTTCCAAACTCGCTTCACCTCGGGATAACCGAACTGAACTGAACGCTGGCGCATGCGCAAATGGTTTTTCTGGCTCATTCGACAGCTACAAGTTCGGTTGTGTGGAAGTACAAGTTCGGAAATATCATGGGAAAAAGTTCGGAAGTATCGTGAGTTCGGAAATATGGAGTTCGGATATGTCGATGTCGAGTGTATTATTACCTTTCAAATATTATTACCTTTTTATATATTTCCTGTTTTTCGTTTTCTGTATGAGCATATCATTATTTCAGCATATGGGGGCCATTTCAAGGTCTGTCATCTTGTATTTTTCAAAAAGGTCACAGCTCAGAAAAAATTAGATCAAATAAGTCAAAAGACAGACAAGATAGACAAAATAAGTCAAACCGCACATTTTTTGGTTGGTCCATTTTGCGGGGGTGGCTGATTTGACAAAGAATGCCCCTTGTAATGTATGTATTATTAAATAATCAACCTCTACAGTTTCTTTCTTCGTTTAGGTGGGCATAATGTTGAAACAATTTTTACCGCAACTGCAAACTACATTTGTCAAAGCTCTGAATGATCCTAATCGTATCGTGAGACTCAAATCTGCGGCGGCTCTTAGTTACCTCATTGTGATCCATCAACGAGCAGATCCGCTATTCACAGAACTTCACAACACCATTAAAAATACAGAAGACATATCCATAAAGTAAGTAACAGATCAGATTGTCGACTATTTTATTGAGAAAATATTAGATTCTACAAAATAAAGGCAAATTAATTTTTATGAGTATGTAATAGAGCGTGGCGTGATCTACACAACTTATGGAATTAATGTGTGTCTACAATTTGTTTCTGTAACACTGATATGTTATTTTGCAAACAGAACATGGATAACACCATCTTCAGATAATGTAAGAAGTCTTAATATTGCTTTACACCAAGACTGTTAAACCACCAAGAGTAGACACTACATGTCACGATTGTTACAATGATAAATATCAGTAACAACCCTTGCTAAAGGTCATGACAACTAAACTGAAGAATAAACAGCAGGGGTCGTTGTCAGCATCGCGTCATTGCTGCAAAAAATAAAAAATAAAAACGCAGGTGTGTAATTCACCACATTCTTTCAAAGCCGACACCTGATTCTTTAATTCATTGTGTTTAATTATAAGTGGTAAATACAGATTTTTAACAACAGGTACATATGAGATTACATAATTCAGGAAAGTGATGTTAGATGTTTATCTGAATAAACCTGTTTAAATGTATGTATTTAGGAAGTACATCTCTCGTGCTCATGGTTATGACATCACAAATAATGTAAATAAAAATAGTAATGAAAACTTAATACAAATTTGAGAACATCCCATTCTTAAAACGTTTTTAAAATAAAATTTTTCTTTTCACATCAGAGAAACAACGCTGCACGCTTTAAGGGGCATAATTTCGCCGGCTGGAGAAAAGATGTCTGAATCGGTAAAGAAACAAATTCACGCAACATTACTAACTTATTTAGGACAACCAGAGGATACAGTAAGAAAGTGCGCAGCCGGTTGTCTAGGTGCTATTTGCAAGTATTTGTCACCTGATCAATTAGACATTACTTTATCGGAACATATACTCTGTAAGTAATTGAATTGATAAAAACTATAAATCAGATAAAAAACATAAACATTTACTTATGAACGCTATAAAAATGTATTTTCAATTTTGCAGGTGACGACAACTCTTTGAATAACACCCTAAGGGAAGGCAGGGGGTCAGCATTGTCTGTGGCATTAAAAGAGACTCCCGAAAGACTGTGGGATGAGCAGTACAGGGTTAAATTAATTCAGACACTTTTAAGTCAACTCTCCGCCCAGTCAGTGACCATAACCCAAATAGCTATAAGATCTTGTGGCTATCTCCTGCAATATTTATTACTAAATGACGAACGCATTCCTAACAATTTAATTGTCCCATTCGTAAGGGTACGCTGAATTTTTGAATTAATTTTATTCTGATATTTCATATTTAATCCGTTGATATATTTGATAAGTATACAGTGTGTCCAGAATTGGTGATGGGTGTATTTCTAACTTGGAAACTATAAGAGATAGGAAAACGGTTAAATTGGCAAAGTTGTAGACGATTTTACGAACAACTTAACACCACTTAAAGAATGCCTCTATATCTTTTGATTTTTGACATATTTTGGAAAAACCGCAAACATGTTCCAAAATCTGCTATGACTTATTTATTTCTATAAATTTTAGAAATTCATGACATTATTAGTTCAACTTTTTGGGAACATTTCAGTTCCTTAATCGGATTAAGGTTTCCACATTTTGACTTCCTAAAACCATCATCAACTTATTTTTTGTTTATGGCAGCCATATTGGATGTTTTGCTATTTCAAAAGTATTAAATTGTCTTGTTCCAACGATACCTAATACTTCAGCAAAAAATAAATTCCTACAAACAAAAAACCATAAAAAAACATTTCTAGGGAAAGTGCCACAACTTGGCAACACAGCAATATAAAACCAACAATTTTCAACAAACTTGAGAATCACCAGGTTCTCTTTTGAGAAAGGAATCTAATTAAATAGGGCTGTAAACATTTTTTTTAAAACATGTTCTGAATTTGTCCAAACTAGTGAGAAATTTACTTGAGTTTGAACATTTTGTGGCACAGTCGAAAGGCTATGCGAAAGTTATGGATGAACATCGTAAAAATAAAATGATACTGTTAGTAATAGTTATAACTTATTAATTTTAGTACACTTTTAAAGGAGATCTATAACATGTTGAATTGTTTGAAGTTTGGAGAAAATACTTTCTTTGGGCTGTCGCTTTTCAGAACACATTTAAGGGGGTAAATACAATTAGACAGGCTAAAATTACGCATTAAAAAAACATTTTTTTTTCCAAGAAAGTTTTAATTAACAATACAAAACTTTGTATATTTGTTAAGATAAGAATGAAGAATTCAAAAATTTTTTTTTTATTTTTTCATTTTTCAAAACAATGGCGGCTGCACGTTGGCACGTGGACCTATAAAAAAAAACGGCAACCATTCTGGACATCGTAATTTTCATCTGTAACAGTCCAGGAAATAAAATTTATGTTAAAAATACATGTAATTTGTCGGTAAACCTCAAAAAATCCTACGTTTGGCAGAAGTTTTTCGAGAGAATTGGTGATTTTCCGTATTTTTTCATACTTGAATTAATAATTAAATTTTGCAACATAAAAATCCAAAAATTTAGGTTTACAGACAAGCTAAGAGTATAAAGAAGAAACCCTGAAAGTTTCAGCCAAATCGGCGAAGTTTTTGAGTAATTGTGGTTGCCAATTTTGAAAATGTTGTTTTGAGTAAAATTCGTTTAGAGTTTTGAATACCTAAAAAGGATACTTATGACTCCATATACCGCTCTCCTATATAGCCGACCGCTCTCGTATACCTGTTGCGTGCTGAAAAAAACATTCTCGAAAAATTACGAAAAAAAATATAAGGAGTTTGAATTTTGCTCTGAAACTTTCATAAATGTATTCTACGGGAAATTTCCTAACTTTTTACAGAAAAAAATCGATTTTTTTGACCACAAATAAGACTGCTGTTATTGTTAAAAATCCAAGAAATCATTAGATTCCTTAAATAACATTCTAATAACTAAGTTCAGTTATTTATTTTTAATTAGTTATACATTAATAGTGTTGCAATTTTTTTCCTGGAAGAGAACCCGGTGAGTCACAATTGTTAATTTTATATTGCGGTGTTGCCAAGTTGTGGCACTTTTTCTAAAAAGTTTGGTGGTTGATGGTGTTTTGTTAGTTGGAATTTATTTTTTTGTTGAAGTATTAGGTAGCGTTCGAGTGAGAAAATTGAATACTTTTTAAATAGTGCAACATGCAATATGGCTGTCATAAAAAAACCTTAATTCGATTAAAGCATAGAAGTGTCCCCAAAAAGTTTCCCTAATAACATATTCAGGGATTTAAGAAATTCATAGAAACAAATAAATTATAGCAAATTTTTCATAACTTATTTAATTATGCATAAAAATGCATAATTTCGGTTTTTCCAAAATATCTCAAAAACCAAATAAGATACGAGGCATTCTCTAAGTGGCGTTAAGATCCTCATAAAATTGTCTACATCTTTGTTAATTTAACCGTTTTCCTATCTCTTATAGTTTCCAAGATAACAATACATCCAACACCAATTCTGGACACACTGTATAAGTAATTATATTTTTCAATACTGCAAATGTCTATTCCGTTTCAGACAATGAACAACAATAGCAACGATGTAAAACAACTTTTAGCGCGAGTGTCATTCCATTTGGCCAAGACCATACCACAAGAAAAAATGGCCGTAGATTTGCTAAAGTTATTACTTCCCACCCTCGTAAATGGTACAAAGGAGAAGAACGTATATGTAAAGGCAAATTCTGAAATAGCACTTATTGCCGTACTTAGACTGAAGGATGGAGATGCTATGTTTCAGGTTAATATCAAAATATATTTTATTTTAAGCAACAATTTTGTATACTGACAATAAGTGACACAAGATCTTGGTATACCCTACTTTTTTTTAATTATTTAGTCAAAGTTTTTAAATTTTCACAATTCTATATTAATAATAAATGTCAACTTTTACACAGTTAAATGACATTAATTGTATAACTTCCGGTTTCACTGGGACTGCTACCATCTTATGATTTTCAAATGAGACACACTTACATTATTGCTAGAGTAACAAATGTTACTTCACTTCCATAGGAGTGCATGTATTTCACCGGTGAACACATACATATTATCGAGTGATGTAGCTAATACTACTTGCGGGTACAACAGGCAGAAACTCTCGCCCATGATTCGATCCGGGGCTGAGCTGATTGAAGCCGTTAGAAGCGAAATGAGAATCTAATACTCTAATTATTGCATATTTAAAATCGTCATAGTTTTCTCAGTTCAAAGATACCAAATAAGTGAGTTTTACAATTATTTTGTAAATTACACATTTTCTACTCAATTTATGAAACAGATAGTCTAGATTAGGTACAGGGTTATTGATTGTTAAATTAATTTTATTCACGAAATGTGAAGAGAGACGTTCTTTCAGTGAGATAGAAGCAGACATTACACAAATCGGAGTGAACTCTCCCACTCCAAGAAGCCACTGCCTTGGCTTCCGCGGTGCAGGGGCTTGGTTCTCATTGAAGTAGGGAAGGCACAAAATCGCGAACAATTGCGAATCGCCCCACCACATAATCACTAACACATTCGCTGAGTGGCACGTGCCTATTAGATGTGGCAATTACATTTGTCTTATTCTGTCCTTTCATTAGGTCTTTAGTCTTAGGTTAGATCGTGCCTTCCCTTTTTCTTGGCTGGCTATTAATTTCATAACTCACACTGTATACTGACCCATGCCTTATCTCACTTATTTTTGGAAAGATTGTGACCAAATGGTTGTTGTTTTATCTGTCAAATTATAATGTTTCTATAATAAGTTGGTCTAAGGATTTTCTAGTTACTAGGATTATTAAAGTGAAGTTAAATTACAGGACTCTTAAACTGAAAATTAGAAAACGAAGAAATTAAATTGAAAATAAGCAAATATTTTAGTCCTTAAAAACGCATTTATTTAGTTTAATTGAACTGCTGGTAATATTAATTACCAGCAAAAATTACGAGTATTTCAATACTCGCAAGTGCTCTTATTGTCTCGAGGAATTGTGGCATCAAATTAAGATTTAAAAAGGACACATTAAGTAATTTAATTGAAGTACAAGTAGTCAAACAAATCCAAAAAGTATTTCAAGTGATGTATGTTACTTTGACAGCCCCCATTTAGTTTCTTCAGTAAATCATGCAAATAAATATTTTCTGTTTTTAGAGATGTTTAGGTATTCTGGATCTAGGAGCGAGAGAGTCGTTGTCAGATGTAGTAAGTAAGGTTCTTAAGAAAATTTTATCTCAACCAGAGGGCAAAGAAGAAGAACTGGACGATACCTTACTAACTTGATCATTGGACGTGTGCAGAAAGAGTTCCTTCTACGTGTTTATTGTTAATGTGAATTGTGAAATCAATGCTGTACTACTCTCTGTTGAAATAATTATTGTAATATATGGCCCACGACGTCAAATAATCGTAAATATTCAAATGTTTTTTCTTTTCTCCCATCCACCAATACTCTCATATATGAAGTGTTGCTAAAGCTACATACACTCTGTTCAACATAAAACGTTCTTCGATATATCAAAAACTATTCAAGATATTTTATTCATTCTTTTTTTTTTTACATTAAAGTACAGTCAATGCACTACGACGTGGATACCCACTACACCGTCCAATCTCCACTGTTGTCCAGTATGGCCCGACATCTGGGCATGCTTTCGATGAGTTTTTCGGCATAGTCCAAAGGCATTGCTTGCCACGTCTCTCTTATTATCTGCTCCACACATTGGGTTGCGTCGAGCTAATTGTGAGGGCCAATCCAGAGTAGCAATCCCATTCTCGTGCTTCCAGGAGGTGCAGAGACGACTTCTGTGTTTGGGGTCCTTGTCTTCTTCCAGTATCTAGTTATAGTTTCCTGCCCCGAACATCTTCTGGGCAGACTTTAAGAGACCCGGTTTGTAAATTTTTAGCATCTTTGCAGCATCCAGGTTTTGGATGAAAAGCTGCAAACATCCAATCCAGCGGATTGAGAAGCAAACCCAAACGTCTCTCACCAGTAGTCGTCCAGGCACGGTTTGTGGGAACCCATGCCCAGAACGTCGGAGAAAATGATGTTCGATTAGTCGCGGTCAATATTTTCGGTTGCCCACGCACTCCGTTTTGCAACATGCTTCTCTGAAAGTAGGGGTTTTTGTCGCGAGTTACGGTACTGTAGTTTGCCTCGTTCAATCGCGCTCGGATGGTGTTGTTGCTGACCCTGACCCCTCTTAGCCAGGTGAGCGCACGTTGCATGCAGCGTAGGGGTGAGCGTACGCTGAAACAGCCCAATTATTACTTTGTCCTACATGACGGTAGTTGTACGCCATGTGCCTCGATCTGGGCAGTCATCAACATTTTTGGTACTTTTGTACCGCTGCACCCACCTCCTCACGAATGCCTTCGACTTTTTAGCTGCTTTGGTGGCAGCAGAAATACTCATATGAGGGCCTTTTGTGTGCGAACACAAGAACACCACTTCAAAATGCTTCATGTATGTCGCATTCATTTTTGTTTCTGTCTGCTCTGTCGGATAATTTGAGCAATACTGACAGTGTAGCGCTGGCGTTGTAGCGCGTTATATGTACTTTCCCGCTACAAAACAGAATTGTTTAAAATATTGAATGTTTTTTGTTGAACAGTGTATGTTTGTTAAAATTCTTTACACACAATTTTCTTTATCAGTATTTATTTTTTAAATATTAAAAAAATCACACTTCAATACAAGATTAATGCTTTTACTTAAAACAGTAAAATCCTAAAATAATATTACTAATCGTTAAACGATAAAACCTAACACAATACAAAAAGGACTCCTCTACCCTAACTGAAACTGATGAATAGAATTATTGTCCTGATATGTATATATCACGGTCTCATTCCCTCCGTTTTCTGTGGTCGTGAGTATATTATTACCGGATGCGTCTAAAAATATCACCATTATTCTGTTTTACTGGACACTAGACTATCTAGAAAGGACTTACTGTAAGGTTCTTCAGGTATTTCTTCGTACATTAATTCTGCCGTTGTTAGACTTTTATCACTTTTTACTGCCTAAAAAATATATACATTTTTTGTTAATGATTTTATTTTAAAAAATAATTCAATTAGATTGAATCCCAGTATTTATTTAACACAATCAAGTTGTAATATACTACTTTGTTCTAGAAAACTTAATCTAAAAATCTATACTAATACCTAGAAGGTAATAGTATAGATTAATTAAAGGTAAATTACTTTGATGCGTTGAAATGTTTTTATTTGTATATTACTTAGGTGTTCAATGTATTTTCATAGATTTTACTAACTTTTGTAAGTAAAATATGTGGTTATACCACAAAACAGGACTTATATAACAAACGTTCAAATACTAAAAAAAACATCAAAACATTTTATGGCTCCTGGTTACATTCTGGTAATTACCTTCGTCACGTACTCACTTTTAGCTTGGTATTAAGTATACCTGCTACATGAAAACACGTAAGTAATCATCGGATGTAGGTATCAGTGGAGCAGCCAGGGGGCGGGGCGGCGAGGGGCCAGCCCCCCCCCAAGTTAGCCAGCAACCCACAAAAAATCATGGTCGTTTTATGCATCTAGTTACTTTGTTGCATAATTTTTGGTTTTTTATACGTTTATCATTGTTTAATAGATCTTAATAAAAACACACTTTTCAAGATTTTTGTTTTCACGGAATAATGTCATATTGTGTATGCTACTACAAAGAACATAAAATTTGACTGGGAGACTCGCCCCCCCCCCCCCCCAAGAATGTTTTCTGGCTGCGCCACTGGGAGGTATAAATGCAAATAAAATTACTGAAACGGCCATTTTGCATGGAGTGCGAATCAAAAAGTTAATTTATGCAACTGTGACATGATTTTGGTCACTATTTAGCCAGATCAGCTCAGTAAATACGTGTTAAAACGGTTACATAAAGCGTCCATATTCTTGCTATTGATCACAAGTCTGTCATCCACGAAATCACATCTTCCCAATTCCAGTGGAACTGTTTGTGATGTTAAGTTGCATAAAACAACATTTGATTATAAGTTCATATTCATGTTCTGTGTGCATTGTTTAAACTTTACTATCTGTTTCACAATATTTTGAATTTTGAAGTCAATATGGGATGATTTTAAAGTTTCTTTCAAATTCTTTCAATTTCCTATCCAAACTAATGTTGAGAAAATGAATGATTGTAGACTGCTTTTTAACATACAGCAACAAAAAAAACTAGCTGTCAAACAATATATCGACGGCCTCATATGAAAATTGCAAGATGTCCACTTTTTAACAAAATCTGGATTTTAATGCCATCTTGTTAATCAGTTGGAACTTTATAAACCCACAATAAATTTTAGCTATTACTTTCTAAATGATGACACAAAATAACAAATTGAATGTTGCCTAAATCCGAAGTTATCTATAGCAACGTGAATTTTGCGTAAGTCCGCACATTCTACACTTTGAACGTGGTTTAGTAGCTTGTGTTCACAGGTTATTGCTTTCTACATTTAAAAGTTAGTTTTTTAGTGAAACAATTAGTGTAATTAGCTGTCATACAGTTTAGGAACATACCCACTAGCTGGCATTAGTCCTACTAGCACATCAGCGCTAGCATGGTAGTGGCCCCCTGTCAACACTATTTTGTACTAGTCCAGCACACGAAAAGTGTTTACACTGGGCCATTACCATGCCAGTGCTGACGTGCTAGTAAGATTGGCTCCAGCTGGAAAAAATACAAGGAGTCACTAAATCAAGTTTTTACCATGGATCTTCAATCAGTTTTATTGTGCCCACAGTCGAACGTGTCTGCACTTTATTACAAATCTAAATTGATTCTTCATAATTTTCCTCTTTTTAATCTTCATACAAAGGAAGGTTACTGTTTTCTGTGGCACGAGGGAGAAGGAGAATTAACGGCGAACTGTTTTGCCTCGATTATTTGTACCTTTTTATCTACCAACCATGGATCCATATAACAAAATTAATATCCTTTTCAGTGACGGTGCACAGAATCGCAATTCCACTTTGTCGAATACCCTTTTAAATTTTTCAGTGGAAAATAATGTTTGTGTTATTCAAAAATACTTATTCTATGCATTCGACAATTGAAAGAAAGATTTCAGGAAGGGTAATAAATGTACCAGCCGATTATGTTAATTTGTTAAAAACTGCGAGAAAGTATCAAGGCCTTATGATGTACAATATTTAAATCACACTTATTTTAAGGCGGTTCCATAGAATATAAGATTAGGCATCCTGATGAGTTTCAGATCTTTCCCGTCAGATTTAATAGAAAATGCTCAATTGTCCCCATGGAACAACTACCAAGACTCTACCAAGGCAAATTAAAAATTAAACGGAAAAGTTTGAACACCTCCAATCCCTAAAAAGTACCATGGAGCCAGATTACCATCCTTTCTATGATAGTCTTGTACATGAATAAGCTTTAAAAATGTTTAAGAATAAAAAAAATATATTTCTTTTAACATTCATCAATTTACTTTCCACAACAAAAAAAAACATGATTAAAAAAAAGACTACAAGTATTATATTACTCTTAGATAAAAACAGTTTTTTCGCCTACTGTTAAATTAACATTTTTGGACTTACGCAATTTTCATATGAGGTCGACGATATTTTAAATGAAACACAAAAGTATGTCAATGAGTTCACATCACAACAAGGATGAATTTTTCAGTTAACAAATGCTTATTATCTAAAATTTCTGAATATTCACAAGCCATACTTAATTTTTCTTTCAGTTTGCAAATGTTATTTATACTGATTTAAGGACTTTTTTGACTCAATTTTAAAACTACTGACAATATGCAACAAAATGATGATGAAACATAAAAGGCGTTTTTCACTCTACACTTGGAGCACTTCATAGTGCTCCATGGAGTAGCCCAGTTGCACCCAAATGTGTTCGGAGCAACTGGGGCACTCAACTGGTTTCAACACGTTGAAACTTGATACAAATAATCCACTTTTTGACCTACCTCTCTATATTTTTGTAAGTATATTTTCAGAGGTTCCACGTAATTATCAAAACCTAAGGTACTCATTGCAAATAATATATCTTCACCATTGATAGTTTTCCTTTTCTCCATATGACAGCGATCGCTCGCTTCACTTGTAATAAAACTAATAAATTCGAAACACATTCTTGTACACACTCCCTCGCATCTTTGGCTATCTAAAACACTCTACATGAATAATGTGAATATTACAATGTTTTAAAGCAAAAAAAGGAAAGCAATGCGTACTTTGTTATTTACCTTTCCCGAATCTGGGATGGCTTTTTTCATTATTTTAGCAACATTTGCGATTGGTAAGAATCTGTCTTGTTCACGCAGTGGAGCACCTATTTTGTCCCCATCATGATTAGAATCGTCAGTATTTTCGGCTGTTAATTGCTCATGTTCATCTTGGAAAAAAAAACGATTTAGAAAGAAAATCGGACAGTAAAATAAATATTTACCTTCCATATCTTCTATGTGTACCATATACTGATCTGATAAAGCATATGAGTGAGTCATGTCCTCAATTTTTTCCATTTAAATATCAACTTGTAACAAAATCAGAATACACAATTTACATAAAATTATACATACATATAAAATTACACCCACACATGCAATTTCATCAGAAAAATATATACAGGAACTATACACGGAATAAACTTTGTATATGAATTTTTCTTTTTCTATTTTCTATGGAACATGCATTGATTAGAAACGTTTTTGGAATACCCCAGACGAAATCACGAAACGCCAAAAATGACAGCTAGTCTCAAATGAAGTTATCCACATCAGTAATTTTTCTTCTTCTAGAGTGTGTTCACAATTCATATGACCTCGTTAATGCAGCGGTTCTCAAACATTTTACCTTCTCTTGTGTGAGTTTGTTAGTGATCGCGTAACTTTTGAACTATTTGACCAATTGAGGTCATATTCTTACGAGGGGCTTGTTCTTGTTCTTTTATTTACTGATGGATCCAGCAGATGAATCAGGTTCCATCTAAACCGTTGATTTATTGTTTGATGGATTTATGATTCCATCGTCTTTCGTTCTTTTATTGCTGGTGAATTAGTATTGGATGGCACCTTAAATTTGTTGTCTTCCACCGACGATTTATGTTGATAGAACTGAGGAATGAAGAAATATAACCTAAAATTTGGAAACTAAGGTGTCAACAAGTTAAAATCAGTTTCAAGGAATAGAGAAATTGAGTTTATAAAGTTATCAGTGAGCAAAGAGGCAAACAGAGGAAGAAACTAGCGCTATAGTCAAGTTGTTAATAACATTTTATATTGAAAGGGCAGGACGACGTCTGCCGGGTCAGCTAGTACATACTAGCTGATTTATAGACATAAAGAGATATTGTTATAGTCACTCAAAGAAATGTCCATCTTTTAGTTATTTAGCCTATTCTTCTAACCACAAAACATAAGTCAAACGAGTTCCCGATTTCCGTAATTTTCAACTTACCTCATTTTTCTCGGTTCCACGTATTACGTAACTACGGTTATAAGTTTATAAACGCCAACTACGTCAGAGCGTAGGGCGGCAAGTTTTTAGGGGGCGGCAAATTTGGGAGGAAAAGAGATCAAAGCAGTTATTGATGGAGGGAGTCCTCATTCTGAGAGCGTGAGAGGTCCAAAATTTTTTTACCGTACACTAGCGTTACGGATGGAGAATTGCTAAATCCGCGACTGACACAGCTTGTAAATCAAATTCATACTTGTGTTGACAAATTTCGGAAGTAAACCGTAGACCTATAGGCGAATCTAAAAGGCTTCTAAAGGGGGGGGGCATTTTAGCGATAAAGCAACATATGACCCATGAGAGCCCATATTGGCGCCGCAGGCGAAAATTTTGAAAATTTTCAAGGTCATGCGTTTTCCTGGCACTTCAGAATTTCAATGAAAAATCCACATACAAATATACCGACTATCACAAGAATACTTTTTGTAATTTGATACTTTTTGAAATATGTAATTATATTTATTAACGAATTACTGAGGGTGTAAATAAATTGGAATAAACAAAATATGTTATATTAAATTATTATATGTATATTGCTTATGAATAAGAAACTCGTTTGTGAAATTTACGATTAATTATTCAATTTTAATTTTCTCTACATATTTTGATCTCTTTTATATTCCAGGATTTTTACATGCAAATCCGGAATCCAAAACAGTACAGCTAATTCTGTGATAATCTCGGAAAATCCCGGCTTAGTGGCAACAATAAACCACATATGATTTGTATCTGTGTATCACATAGATGGCTCAACTTAGATTGAAGTTCGTTTTTGAACACGAAACTCCGCTCAGCAGAAGCGTGAAAAAAAGCAATGATTTCTCGGATTGTGCCAAAACAATCTCTGATACCAGGAACTTGCAAATATTTAGATATTGACAAATTAAGTGAGTGATTAAAGCAAGGAATCCGTACAGCAAGAGGTGCATATTTCTGAATTTCTGCCACAGCACCTTTTTGCACTGACATCATAATACTGCACGTATCTGTACAGATTCCTACGCCCTTTCCTACGGGCATGGCCCCTATGTCCCCCCCCCCGGATCCGCCAGCGCGTAGACCACCTTTTTACACTTAGGCATAGAATAATACCACATCTGTAAGTTTAGCACAACCTCCTCAATAGAGGAGGTTGTGGCTTAGGTATTCAATTTAGGCTGTGTTCAGCGAATGGTCGGACTCGTCGAATTCGTTCAGCGAGAAAGATACTTCAGTCTTTAATCTTTCAGTCTTCAGTTAATGCTAGAACTTGCATAACAACAAAATTGACATGTAAATAGATTTGGAAGTCAATGTACTTAGTAATTGAAGTCAGCAGCCATATTTGTTTTATAGAAATTTTGTCTGATGTGTGATTTTACGTCGCAATGTTCAATGAGATACCAAGTGTCATACATGCATATGTATCTGTTTTTAGAATGAAGAGCTTTCTCGAAATCTGAAATAAAACATCTATGTAGGTCCGTATTACTTGAAAAATGAAACTTTGAACTCAAGAACTGATTATGCCATTTTATAGAAAAGCAAAAGTGGCAATGGGGAAGTGAAATTCGTTTCAGAAAATCTTAAATTTGGGGCGGGGTGTACATATTGTAAATATATTTGATATCGAGGAACATACCTACACACATATATGTACATATGTACCTGCAAAGCGCATCTTGTTCAAAATTTTAATTGCCGAGCTGAAGGTACCACTGGCTTCTTATAGTCAAATACGTAATATATTGTATGTATGTACATACATACATATGTAGATATACAATGTTTTAGATGTTCACAATGCTTTTTGTCCCTGTGAAGATAAAAGATAAACAAAATGCATTTTGTCCACTGCCAATAGTCATATACAAATTGTGTTGTTATGTTTATAAGTATAGGACATAATGCCTTTTGTTATAAAATCATGTAATAAAATTATTTTGTTTGAAAAATATGTCTCACTACGACAAGTGTATTGTCCCCACTACAAAACTTTTAAAATGCTTTCAGTTTTTATTTATAATACAAAATAATGTAATATAAAAAGCAATACATACTCAGCGCAAACAAATGAAAATAAAAACATTAAAAGGAAAAAGTTGAACAAGTAGATATAATAGTTATTTATGATCAAGTGTTAATAATACTCACAAAATAAAATAAATTTTATTTTTGTGAGTGGGAAAGTGCGAAACGAGTGTAAGCGAGTTGAGCAAACCCACGAAAAAAAAAAAAAAAAAACAAATAAAAACAAATATTTTGTAAACAAATCATAATTTTTAACGCTTGTATCATAAATAACTATTATATATGTTTTCTGGATTTCTTACTGGCGAAACTATTTATAATATCAGTAAAATCAAGCGCACTAGTTAAGTCATGGTTTCCACATTAGGAAACATGGTTATAACATGTTTGTCTCTGATACATACTAATATGTCTCTAACATTAACGATATTTTCTATATTTTCAACAAAATATTTGAATTCAATATGTTTCTCAGCAAAACATTCGTCCAAATCGTTTGAATATTCAGCTTGCAAATTATTTTAATCATTTCTTATGTCGTTGTCATTCATAATCTTAAGATGTTTAAAAATCCGAACTTTTTTTCTATTTCTACGTAAGCCATCAATCGTTTGTTTAATTCCTAATGTAGCCTATTAATAATAGCAAGAAAAACATTAATTCGCATATCAATTTTGCCCAAGGGCGTAGCCAGGGGGCGATGGGGTCGATCGCATCCCCCCAAAGGGTCAAGTAAAAACCAAAATACTCTGGAGAATGCGGTTGCCGTTGCCTCTAGTGACTTTTTTTTTGGCTTTTTGTTTAATCTGCATTGCCCCCCCCAAAGATAAATACGAAAATGTATTTACGTATTTATCGATACGATAAAAAAATTTCATCAAACTAAGAAATAAAAAATATGAGCATACAATCCTGATTGTGGCGCACAATGTTGCCGTTGAAAATTTTTTAATCCAATTAAATAATTGGATCTCGTAACCAAATGGTTACGAGATAAAAAATAAAAACCAACAAAATTTTACTCTCGAAATCAATTAAATCAATCAATCGTTTTTGTTTACATAAAGTGCAATTACTCGGCCCGATGTGGGCAAAATGATCGATATTGGGCTTAAACGATGCCTTAGACTAGCGATGCCATATGATTGCAGGAAATGCCGAAAACATTCATTATAAACATTATAGTTAATTGAATGTAAATAAATACACTCGAACCCCTCTTATTTCACCTTCGCTTAATTCACATCCTCTGTTATTTCACCACGTTTCCCCCTATTATGTCGCGAAACCGTCCCGGTTAAGTCGCCGCCTGTAAAAGTTTTAGAACTACGTTTGGCAATTGGATTCTCGCATGAATATGTACAATTTTTATTGAAAAAAATGATTGTGTAATACATTTATTGATTTAAAATAGGTTAGGTGTCTTTTAAAAATATTTAATCTTTAATATATTCATTCAAGTGGAAAATTGAACTTTGTCACGCACGACTGGGTATACTTACATTGATTTTTCGTTCAGTTGGCTCATTTTTCGTTATAACAAGTGCTGTGGTGTATCTCTAAATATTTCATTTTGCAGTTAAAACACAATAAAGTTGAGGTTATGATCGCGACTTAAGAGAGGCAAAATTTCGCGACTTAAGCGAGGTAATGATGCACGGATTTGGCGACTTAAGAGGGGTTCCAGTGTAGACGAAAAATTTCACGATTTCTGTTCCGAAAAGTATGGAGGGAATTTCAAGTTTCAACAAATGTCGGTCTACAGAACTGTTCATTTGTGTTTAGGGATCATTTCTACAGTTTCACGCCGATACAACAAGTTTCACGCCGATTGATGGAAAACTATCGAAGATAGGGCAATTTGAAAAAAAAGTCGCACGACGCGGAGCTACGCTTTTATTTATTTACACGTAAGATCTTTATTTCATTCTCTACACGGAGAAAATTTGGCATGACTGAGAGGCGCGTAGTGCATTTGCGCGCGAAAATTCGCTCATGGAAACAACCAAATGTGTCGTGGCGCTACCCCTCAAGTAGGTCTACACCATAAAGAAACTATTTGCTTTCTTTATGGTCTACACTTATGCGCTTTCGTGTTCAACTTGCGCTTCAACTTGCACTTCATCTTGCGTTTCACCTTGCCTCTAATGCATGCAGCTAACTGTCCACATCAATTCGCCAGTCAACTTGTCGCCATCGGCTGTATATACCTGTAGACGTGCAAAATTTAAGTTCAAAATTAACCTTAAAGTTAGTGGGCTGTTACAGTTTTAAAGTAACTGCGCAGATATGGATGTAATGGCGGCACTTCACTTGGCGTAGCGTATTCGTATATTTGTTGTATTTGCCCAAAAACGGCGATGTGTAGAGAAGCTATTCGCTATATTTGCTTTATTTGTACAAATAACGCGAATAGCGCTAACAGCAAATACGCGTTTCCGTCCACTTGTTGGTTTTCAATCACGCATCAAAGAAGTCAAATAAGGCGAATATTTGCGATAACCGTCCACACTTGGTTCCACCAGCGCCGTGTTCGTCATGGTCTTCTAGTAACTTTGAACTTATGTAGATTTAACATGTAGTGGTAATATGGAAGCATTCAGGTAATAAGCTGGTGTGGCGGTCAACACGTCCGTCACTGTATTCACTGGTTCTAAATATTCAAACATATTTGGTATATTTGAGTATTTTGATATATGTGTGGATGGCTTGTTTGGAATATTTGCGAATACATCAAATGTTTGGACAAATACAGCGATACTCAAACACAAATACGCTACGCCAAGTGAAGTGCCACCATAACGGATGCCACTTTGCTCGTGGATGTTAGTGCAGCTTTTTTAATAATCAAAAAAATCAAAAGAAAGGAGGAATAAGCGACGGCGTGTATGGATGAGAGTATATGAAATGTAATTTTGAAATTATGAAAGAATTGGTTAAGGATAATTGTGTCTTGTTTAGAAATGTTACGTGCATGTCCAAAATGAACTTTTACAAGATTCTGGAGCTTGTAAATCAATAAGATCAATAAAAAGTAGCGTTTCTTCTGTGGAAAACATAATTAAACGCAAGGTATAACGCACGAAAATCTACTAGCCTTGGAACTACGTTCCTCATGGGTTGCGCTTGTAGATTGGCGTCGTTCAACTCGTCTAGCACATGCGCTAGTTGCATTCCTCACTTACATCTGAGGTATGCGTTAGACGCAAGATGATGACACATGCGAAAAAGGCACAAGTGTAGACGTACCATAGAGGTTCTTAATTCTTAAATCTATGCGCTACCCCAACGTTTTTGCGCGCTTTTGAGAGGTGCCATGCTGTGATAAGCTAACCAAATGTATTGCGCGCCTCTCCGTGTACGAAAATTTATTATTTTTTGTTTGTCGCCGGTGCCCCCAAACTGGGCCTCTAGGCACTTGCCTATACTGCCTTACTGGTAATCCGGCCCTGGGTCAGTCTATGAGCTATGTATTTTGAATTTGAACGAAGGTAGAAAAAGAAGCAATGAAGAATGTGGTGACTTGGCGCCGATCATACGCAGGTTTTATCTAAATTTCACTGAATCAGCGTCAGGTTTACGTACAAACGGAACAAACTGTATTTGGCTTGGAGAGGCAACAAATTTGGAACGGAAAATTTTGGAAAGATGTTTTCATCGAAAGGTCAAGAGTCACATTAGCAATAAAGATTAAATGAATTAAAAATAATTTGGGTGAGATTAATGAGACGAATGAATTTAATCAATAATAAATCTACAAAATCACTGGAAATTTGCAGTGACTGTAATGAAAACGCCTTACACACAAACAAACAAACTTACATATTCACATAAATAAATACTTATTTTTTGTTTACAATTTTTCTATGATGTATTCACATAAATAAATACTTATTTTTTTGTTTACAATTTTTCTATGATGTAACACCTATAATTTATGTATGAATTTGTTGTCTGCAGTTAAGTATGTAAAAAACTTGCTATAGGTAGTGAATTTAATTTAATATTTATATGTATGTAGTACGTAGTGTTTAAAATGACAGGTTTAAACGGCTCTGCCGCCTTACCTTTCTGTAATAATAATAGTAATAAAATATGCATCATTTTGGGAATCTTTTATTTTAAACATTTCTTTGAAAAATAAATAAAAAAACATCATTGGGAGTGTAACCATGTGAAACATAACACTAATTCGTAAATAAGACAATAAATCTTACATTAAGAAAAAAAACATTTACATGGCAACGGTCGCGACAACACAATTGTTGTCATGTTGATCCGGTTAATTTTTATCTTCGCGCTGATACCCCATGCGAAGATATATTTATTTTTTCCACTTAATTAGGAGTTCAACTCTTCAAAATAGATAGTCGGACACATTTAGATAAATAGAAAAACATATGATATACCACACAGTGTCCTCTAAAAAGTCCGTACTATATGGGAAATTTTTTGACTGCCCATTTTATTTTAATTGTCCCCAATCACCTCTGTTACAATTTTAACCAAGAAAGATCCAAAAATATTGTTTCTATCAAATTGGCATTTCGATCGACAAAAATACTATTATTTTTAAATCATAGAAAAATGTGATATTATTGAAAAATTGTTTGTATTCACATGTTAAATAAGAAGTCTCCTGCAAAAATGTTCACATGTTAAATATGAAGTTTCCTGCAAACTTTTTTGTTTTTCTGTTTTTTTTTTTTTGGAAAACTATTACTTGAAGATTTGTGTTTCATGTTTTAGCATTTAAATTAAGTTTGTGGAGTACAGTTTTGTTATTAATATAAAATGCTGTTTTAGTTTTAGGAAAAAACGCATTGTAATTAATAAAATTCGGAATTAGGACTCTTTTTAAATTTTCAAAAAATTTCCTGTGTAATATTCGATTGGAGAAAATTGTATGAGAAGAAGATTGTATGAGAGAATGTTTGTAACTTATGAGAAGAATTCATGGAATATCAGCTAAATGTTTTTTTAAATACTGGTCTTCTTGGATTGCACTAGATATTTTCTTCACGATTCACTATTTAATAAAAATGTGTTTTTTCTTAATAAACTGCTCGTCAAAACTAGCGTAACACTTTTAGATTAGCGCCATTTGCGTTCTATTCGAGTTAGAGACTTGCGTTTTTTAATTTTCGGTAGCCTAAAGGGTTGGTTTTAATGCCCCCAAGTCGCTACGCTGTGACTTAAACGGTTCGCCGTCCACACCCCAAAAAGCAACCCCATATCGAAATTTGAATTCGCAAGATTTTGACGGCAATTTCAGAGACTACAGGATGGACTAAGAAGGACGCCGTCGGGTAAGAACTCCGTCCCGACACACATTATAGGCACATAGCCCATTACATTTTTAAGTGCCAAAATTAGGGACCGCACGAAAATATACATAAAAAATTGGAAAAATATCGTAGAATTAAATTAACTATTTTTCCCGAGCTGAATTTCGCTTCGTCATATTCAAAATGGCGTCCAAAGTTGGCCAAAAACCCTTTTTTTTTCGTTTAAAAGAAAATTATGCGTCCTACAAAAAAAAGTTTCAAATAAAAGTTGTAGAACTTATTAAAACACACTATTTAATCCGACTTTAATAAATAAATAAATAATTTTTCTATTGCAAAAAAAAACAGCTAAAAATCGAAGAAGACAGGAGAATTTTTCAATTGCTTATATCTGAAAAAGATATAATAATTTTTCATGAAGATGCAATGTATGTACCTACTCAGTGAATTTGTAGATACTTGGGGAATATATAGTCCTCGATAAGTAGAATAAGCTGATATTTTGAACATTGCAAAAGTCCTGATAGTTTTTGCAAAAATCGCATTTTTCGCAAAATGCGTTATATCGAAATATCGAAATCGCGTTATTGCTATTCGATAGCTGCTATTTTTTTTACAAATTAAAAAAAAAAACTACCCTACGACCTTCTGGAGCCGAAATATTTTTTTTTCGAAAAATCTCCACTGCCTCATTTCTTAACATTAAGGACTAAAATTTGCACAGATCGTAATTATTTGTACTTTCATATAAATATTATTTTATGGAAGTCAATGTCATTTCCTGATCTGTAGGTTACATGGAATTGGCCCCTATACAAAATGCTGCCTCCGCTCGATGTTCGTTCATGCGCGTGGTGGAGGGAGAGAGAGAGAGAGACGCCGACCCGGCGTATACAGTTAGAGTCGGCGAAAAAATCGCGATTTTTAGCTGTTTTTTTTTTTTGCAATAAAAAATATCATTTATTTATTTATTACAGTCTGATTAGGCTTAAAGTTTGTTTTAACAACAAACAACTTTTTCAAACAACTTTTTGTTTGAAACTTTTTTTTGTAGGACGCATAGTTTTTTTTTAAACGAAAAAAAAAAAGGTTTTTGGCCAACTTTGGATGCCATTTTGAATATGACGAAGCGAAATTCAGCTCGGGAAAAGTAGTTTATTTAATTCTACGGAATTTTCCGATTTTTTATGTATATTTTCGAGCTCACTTCTAATTTTGTCAAAAAACGAGGTATTTTTGACAACGGGCCAGGCCTAATAAACCATTTTGCTGTCTAATGAGCTTGGAACCCATGAAGTCGTGATGAGAGCCTCTTCATCGAGGGAGTCTTATTTGTCCATTAAATTAGCTGTTCAGGATCTTTTTAGTCGTCTTGGGAGGTTTACAATGATCACATTTTAATGGTGGTTGTAGCAGGGTATTTGAGTGATTTTCCATTCTTTCCATCATGACATAAGGAACTCTAGGGTTTCATGTAACGTCTGGTTTGACACAAACCATGATGCTTTTGGTTATCAGGCGTAGGATTTTATTTTTTTTTTTTGTATCAGGGCTATATTAGACTTGCACAATTGGTGTTATGATAATTTTTAATACAATAGTTTTAATCTTCTCCTGAAGATGCCAACTTGGTTGGCGAAACGCGCGTCGAGAAAAGTGTAGTAGTTCGGTGTTTCATGGAAGACGTCCAGTTTTTTGTTTCTACGCCGAAGGTTCCAGTACCCACTCCAGTATTTTGTTTTATAAATAAATACAGTTTTGAATTCTTTTCTGTAAGCAAATACATTTTTTTATTTCCACTTTAGCGATGCGATTTTGCTTATTAGGAAGTGGTTTAAGGGGTTGTTAACACCCTGTACGTTTCACGCGAGAAATTACATCATATTCATGTTAGGCTATTCCAAAAACCCTCCTATACCAATTTTACGTGAAATAACTTAGAAATTGACAGAACTAACAGAAAAAAATGAAATAAAAAATTTGTTTAAGGCCCATAACTTTTTAAGGAAGCACAATGGTACTAAGGTAAGTTGAGCTAAGTTATTTTGACCTAGTGAAGCTATTCCTGAAGTATGGCCCATTCTTTACGGGACACCCTGTATACATCTATAACGTCTTGATAACGGTAACGGCTAGTGAAACTTAAAATTGTTGTATATTCATAAAGAAACATGGGACCCACATCATATTTTAAAGAATAACATATTAAAAAAAATGTACTCATGCAACAGAGAACATGGAAAATATTTTATTAAATATTTGCCAATTCATTTTTTTTTTATAATAAAAAATGTGATTTCTCGAATGAACTTCCATCGAGATCCATATTTCGATAAAATCTCAGGCATAAAAAGTAGGTATTTATTTTATTGCCATTAAGAGAAAAAAAAAGGGGTTTGTATGCATTGAGTACATATTTTATAAAGCCATCTTCGAAAATTTCCGGTGACATTTTTTTTATTGTACCTATTTTTAATTCTATCAATGTCCGTTTAAAAGGGCTCAAGGGTTAAAAAATTATGTCAAAAATTACAATTTTCGATTACAGGGACTAGTTTATGTTAGGACTAGTTAGGAGGGTCAAAACTCCCCTCCGATCTATGTGGTGAGGAGGTGGGGACGGGGGGTTTTTGATTTTTGATTTTTCACATATCTTGAAAACGATTAATCACTAGCCAAAAAGTGATTATGTACAAAATTAAATGTGATACAATTTCAAGGTACATGTTTACAAAATTTTCGCGAATTTTCATTTTTCTTCTTTATATTTTTTTGTAAACTTTGCCTTCCAAACTTTACCGTTCATTCCATAAAGTTCCCAAAAAAAGTAGCGGTAGAACATTCCATTTATTTTAAAATACATAACTTATCAATATTTCATCTTCAACTAAGTACCTAATAAAAAGTTGAGCAATTTGAAAAATTCGAAATATATAATTCGAAACGCATCGTGTATCGCATATTCGAATGGATATTCCATTGTAGAAATAAAGAAAAACATTCAATAAAACGTCGTTAACTCTGGCTATGAACGAGAGAGATGGAAATAGCGGTCATGTCTAAGCTTTTCGGTTATGTCAAAATTTTGACAAGTGACTGTCACAATTTGTAAAATAAACAATGACTGTCATATGATGTGACACTCTGGACAAGGAAATAAGGTTATAAATTCAATTAAGAATAGAAATACGTCTTTTTTTTCTCGACCAACTTTGATGACGTTTTTTTTTGGATGTTTTGTTACTAAACGAGTACAATATACTAGTTTACTTCATATTATGGACAGGACACCATATAAATATAACTGAACGTAAGTGAACATTATTAAAAATTGAGAAAGTTGAGGCTTCACCCCTTCGGCATCGTCATCCTCGTTTTCTAAACCGGGTATGTCATTGAGACAGTTCACTTAATATCATAGGGAATAATAATATCGTGCAGCGAGGTCCTTGGTTCGTACAGTAGCGAACTGGTTGTCTCGCTTATATTCTCACCCACACAGCAGTGGCGGCTCGTGGGTGTGTTACATGGGTGAGCACAGGGTGTGTCAGTAGATTACTCATTAGCTATCAATGGCGCCGCAGGCGAAAATTTTTAAAAATTTTCAAATTCATGCGTTTTACGGACACTTCAGAATTTTAATGAAAAATTCTTTTATACAAAAATATAGACTTTCACAAGAATAATTTTTGGGATTTGGTAGATTTTTGACATGATATTTAGTCACGAATATTGAGGGCTTAAATATATTAAAATAATGGGTGACAACATGTGAAAAAAATTTGATATAGGTATCTTACGCGATAATATAATTTCACGATTTTCCTATCATTGGAAATCATCAATTCATTCAATCATCAGTTTTGGAAATAATCAAATCGGGTATCGGCCTTCCTGACCGTTTAATTTCCGTTCGGATCTCGTATGTAATATCTTTATTAGTCAATAAAAAGTCCACCGAATTCATTTTGAAACGTTTCACAATCAAAAACAGTAAAAACACACTTCTCAGCGAAGAAAATAAACAATCACTAAAAAAGGTCACTCAACAAGTGTGACCCGTTCAACTGATTTTCGAACGATTTAACGACGTCTGTCTGCTGCAATCGTCTCCAAACTTTACCAGTCACCGAAAAAAGCCCGATTAAAAACGAGAGCTGGGAAACTGTGTGCTCTCGCCCACGCGCGCGAAATACGAGGAATTCAGACTACGGTGGCTCGGTGCTTGATCGATAGTCTGTCATATATATGTGATAAAAATCATTATTTGTGGTATAAAAGGAATAATAATTAGAATATGAATAGTTTGTCGTGTATAATTAATTGATATTATTATAACAGTAATTTATAGTAAATTAACACAAAAGAAATATTTTCTATTGAAATTTGGGCTGGGCACGTGCCCCTGTGCCCTTTATCACCAGCCGCCACTGCCACACAATTCAAGAGACAGCAAAAAAAATGCGAGTCAAATATCTGAATATTTGCAAATTTTACAACCCTCTAATTATAAACCTCTAAAACTATAACAGACAGTGGCGACCCACAGTGGGGCAAAATGCTAACCCAGGAGTGCAAAAGTCGAAAAACATAATATAGATAGATCTTTGCTACTATTTTTAATGTCAATATAAATGTCTAAAGGAACTGAAACATACATTTTTACTTTTGAAATTGATTATTTTAAAGCAAGGCAAGCTATGGAAACTATTAGGTTGAGCATAACGTTAAAATATAGCATGATTTTTTCGCTTCCTATCTAACATTTAAAACCTTAATATGAGATTCCATTTGTGATAACTGTATACGTATAACATATAAAAATATAATATTCAAAAGATATATTTTTCTGAAATTTTAAAATATATATTTCAAGAAGGTTTGTGTAAATTAATTTTCTATGTCTTTTTTTAATGAAATACAAAATTCGCTTGTATTCACGTTAATTTTTACACAAATATTAAGAATGACATGTATAGTTTTTGTTTTTACCAAATATGAGTGCAGCCAAATACAGCTTGAAAAAGTTCTTTAATTATTCGCTGCAGAGAATAATTGCGATGGCGGCGAAAATTTGTTTCACAATTTACTATTCACATTTGATCCATTAATTTCCACAATCATGTGTACTAAAAAAAGTTTCGGAAACAGAACAATATCGATTTTCGAAGATGATGATGTTGAAGAAGAAATGAAAACTTCAATTCAGCACATTTCAGAACATAGTCGACGTAAGATTCACAAAATTGTAGTTGAAAATCAGCGATTTCAAATTGACATTTTTTTGGGAGCAAATAGCTTTTTTTTAATATCTAAATATATATGTATATCTTGTAATTTAATTATAGTCCAAGAGCCCAGTAATTTTTCCTACCTTGAAGACCTACACGATTCTGTTTTATAATCGATTCGTCATGAAAACCTGTTCCCAAAATGACAACGGTGCCAGTGCAAATCCTGCCGAAAGCATTTTTTATTAATTAATAATTGGCCCTTTTTTTTCAAATATGTACCTTTTGTGACCTACACACTTCTAAAAAGCACTAGAGTGTTCATATGAATGCATAGAATAAGAAAAACTCACGGTGCCGGGTCCCGTTCTGCCGCAACCTTCGGCACCGTGGCGATAAAGGGGTGGCAAAACGTAGCTAACTACCTTTTGCATCCTACACAACAAAGTCCTTAACAAAAATCGTAGTCAGGGACCTAATGAATTGTAAAAACCAAGGTGCCATTTGTCATGTTGCCGGAAACCGTCGGCACCGTGGTTTTTTTCGGCGCGCGCTCCGACCAATTTTTTTATCGCCGCGCTTCTGTACGCGAGTGATTTCTTTTTGTTTTTGAATAAATCGAATCTTTTATAGTCTCGCGTCATTATTTGACGCAATTACAATTTCAACAAATCTTGATAATTTTTTCGAATTCAGTTTTCCAAAAATTTACGTGTTAGTCTGACTATTTCTTTTTCAATAGTATTACATAAGTAATAAAATATTTAGCCAATAAAACATTTCAATTTTACACAGCAAATAAGTGGTTTTCACGAGTTTGAAAGTGTTAAAAATTCAAAAGTAGAAAGAGTTGCCAAATCTGTCAATCCTGGATTGTGGTTTACAAGAAGACCAGACTTCTTGGTCGTTTGTTTCATTTGAAAACCCTGGCCTACAATTTTCAACATTTGGAAAACTGAATTCGAAAAAATTATTAATCAAGATTTGTTGAAATTGTAATTGCGTCAATAAAAGATTCGATTTATTGAAAAACAAAATGAAATCACTCGCGTACAGAAGCGCGGCGATAAAAAAAATTGGTCGGAGCGTGCGCCGAAAAAAACCACGGTGCCGACGGTTTCCGACACCATGACGAAGGGCACCGTTGGTTTTTACAATTCATTAGGTCCCTGACTACGATTTTTATTAAGGACTTTTTTGTGTAGGATGCAAAAGGTAGTTAACTACGTTTTGCCACCCCCTTTATCGCCACGGTGCCGAGGGTTGCGGCAGAATGGGACCCGGCACCGTGAGTTTTTCTTATTCTATGCATTCATATGAACACTCTAGTGCTTTTTTAGAAGTGTGTAGGTCACAAAAGGTACATATTTGAAAAAAAGGGCCAATTATTACTTAATAAAAAATGCTTTCGGCAGGATTTGCACTGGCACCGTTGTCATTTAGGGGACACGTTTTCATGATGAATCGATTATAAAACATTAGAATCGTGTAGGTCTTCAAGGTAGAAAAAATTACTGGGCTCCTGGACTATTATGTTTCCTTGGAATAGAATTAAATATAAAGATAATGTAAATAAAAAAAAATCTAAAGGAGATGCAAATTTTGTTCAAATTATAAGAACTCTCTTTTTTCTTAACTGAAAGTATCTCAGGAATTCTAAACAACTTTAATACAGTTCTTTATACTTATTTAATCGATATACAACTCATGTAATACAAAAATTATCAACCATTATGAACGGACATAATTTTGGATTCCTAAATAGCCAGTGGAAATAGCCAGTGCGACCGGTGGAAATTGACATGCTCATATTTTTCGTAAGGAGGCATGGGACCCACACCCATTTACTGATGGGTGGTTACTAGACCTAAGTAAAAGGTTATAATGGCAAATAATCTTCCGGGAAAACTTGCGAAAATATTTTTCCAAAAACGGCTGCCTCTGCGAAGATCTTGGAAACGGCTTGCAAAATATTTGCGAAATATTTTTTTCCATAACCACCGAGTAAATACATTTTCCTTTTATATTTGTTACAAAAAAAAAATACATTAGAAAGTCTTTTTATATTTGTGATTTTCTTGACATTTTGAGACCTGTAAAAGTTACAATAATTTGAACATTTCGTCTGTGAGATTTTCCAATAGTTGTATCTTTAAGCAAAATAAGAATTTTGCAAAAATCACAAGTACAAAAAGACTTTGTGTTTGTTCGGTGATTATGAAAAAAATATTTGGCAAATATTTTGCTAGCCGTTTCCAAGATCTTCTCGGAGGCAGCCATTTTTAAAACTTTTCGCAAGTTTTCCCTGATTTTTTCTGTCATTATAGCCTTCTACTTAGGTCTAATAATCACCCCCTAAAATATGGTGTGGGTCCCATGCCTCCTTTACGGGAATAAAAGCATGTCAGATTCCACCGGCCTCCACTGATAACAGATATGATGAAAAAAGAATATAAACATAGCCATTGTAGGATATTTTGCAGATTTAAATACATAACCACTTTTTAGCAATTTTTTTATAAAGATTCGAGATTTTAAAATTCCACTAGCCGTTTCTGCTCGATAAAGAAGTTGTTGACCAGCGTATCTTTTGAAGAGCAATAAATAAAAATATAATTAAGACAATTAATTAAATTCAGCGCCTTAACAAATAACATATTTTCAATTGGAGACAGTCTTATGAAATTCTTGTGTTTTCTACGGGCTATAACTGATATTGGTTTAATAACACGACAATAATATTTATTAATTAATGAATCCAAGTTAACCTGTGGAAGTTTATTCACTTGGCCGTAAATAGGTTTTTATCAAAATAACAAGATAAACTCTCGTATAAAAACTCGGCTAGTCTTTGCAAAAAGCACAGTCAGCTGTAGTGAAGTAATCATGAAGTGTGTACTTCTTCTACTCGCCTTCGTAACCCTTTGCTATTCCCACCCCTACGGTCACACTGGGGGAAGGAGTGTTAATATCAACGAAGATGGGACTATAGTGATAACCTCTGCTAACGGCAAACGGGTTACTATTATGAAGGGACCTGGCCACAAAAATATCGAAATTGACATCAGCGGTCCAAATATTCCCACCAAAAGGATCCAGATCAATGAACAAAATGATCTGAGGGATGTCAACCTTCTAGAAGACAGCACCGGACGAGGAGAATTCGAAGTAGGAGACGAGTATCAAAGGGACAAAAGAAGCTCCAAGAAGAGGCCTCAAGGAGAAACGCTCGCAGAAATACTGAGGGAATATCAAGGAACCGTCGACGATACATCGTACGACCAACTCCTGAAGAAGATCAAGTCTGCCGTTCGATCCGGGCAACTGAGCGAATCCGTGTACGATGTCCTGCAAGGTCTGGAAGGTCAGAGTCAGATTGGAGGACAAGGCATCGGCAGTCAAGAAGCACAAGTGTGGCAATTACTACAAAGGCAACAGCAGTTGGAAGATTTGTTGAAACAACAATTTCAACAACAACAACAGTTCCAACAAGGTCGTCAAAGCGGTTTCCCCTCAGTAGTTGATCAAATTGTTTCTCCACGAATTGGTAACCAGTTCGGCATACAAGGGAGAGTCATCGGTACCACCACACAAGGGGTCGTACTAGAAGTGCCCGTACAAACACAACAGGGACAATCTATGCAAAGAGTATTACTCGGCCAACAGCAAGGTTTTTCTCCTAGGACGGTACCTGGGTTAACATGTCTTGATGGTAACTGTGGAATGATTCTTGACAGATCTAGAGGCGGACTGAGAACAATTTGGGAAGACGTCTTAAACAATTTCAATGCGCAACAAAGAGGAGGTATTACCACTGGACAGCTCGGCCAGCAAGGAACCCTTTCCCAAATTATAGAAAACGAAAGGTAAGTCAAAAGCGATAATACAATAAAATGATTGACTGTCATAAACTCTAAATTTTTCCAGTGAAATATTCCAACAACAACGCGAAATTCAACAACAACAGCTTCAGCAGCAGCTACTTCAACAACAGCAGCAACAACAGATTTTGCAGCAACAGCTACAACAACAACAACTGCAGCAACAATTACAGCAGCAGCAGCAGCAGCAAGATCAACTGCAGGAGCAAATATGGCAGCAACAACAACAGCAGCAGCAAGATCAACTGGAACAGCAAATATTGCAGCAACAGCAACAGCAACAGAATGAATTTCAGCAGCAGCAGATTGGTGGTTGGAATGAAAATTTAGTGACTAGACCAATCCAAACCAGAGGTCGACAACAATTAACTGGGTGGCAACAACTGGGTGTCTTTCCTCGATTTCAACAAACTGGAGGTAATGAAATTTATTTTTACTCGAATATACATATGTAGTTAAAATGGAAATAACCTATGATATCTATAATACTTCTGTGATATAAAATATAATTTCAGGAGTACGAAAATCTTTTACGAACAGTACAAAGTGCTTTTATACAATTTACAATAGTCTAAATTCATTTTTTTTTGGTTGCAATACCTTTGTATGTCTTTAGTGTATACAATTTATAATCGTATTTGTTTCAGTATCTGGTACACAGGGAATTCCACTGACACGTTATAATGTGCCATTAGTCCTTTAGAAGAAAAAAATCGACCGGCTTACGTTTTAGTACAGAAAAAACTATATATACATACATGTTATTTGCTGATGAAACAATAAAGAAACTTCTATTTACATAATGTGTATTGTCCGTCCTCTTACACTTCCCTCTCCTTAACTTTGAACGAGTTGAGTTAACGAATTCCGACAAAATCGAAGTGAGACTATGTTAGGCAAAGTTTTTTGGAAGATAAACTGGCTTTCGAAAATTCGCAGAGGGCACCACATGCGCCATTGGAGCATGTTGTACCTCATTTTAAAAGTGTTTTAATTGTTTACGAAATGGTAAACAAAGACTGAAAATACTTTATATAGAGACATCCAAAAAAAACGTCATCAACTCTGGCTATGAACGAGAGAGATGGAAATAGCGGTCATGTCTAAGCTTTTCGGTTATGTCAAACTTTTGACAAGTGACTGTCACAATTTGTAAAATAAACAATGGCTGTCATATGATGTGACAGTCTTGACAAGTAAATAAGGTTATAAATTCGATCAAGAATAGAAATACGTCTTTTTTTCTCGGCCAACTTTGATGACGTTTTTTTTGGATGTCTCCATATATAATACTCGTTTTCAAGCTATAGGGTATTTATTGATGTAATGGACATCGGTTAAGTTAATAAATAGGTGGTTTTTACTTTTCTTAGCTATCGGTGAGACGTCAGTGAGGCCTCACAAAGTGATTTAGTACCTAGTTGGCATTAGTAGTATTTTAACCTTTATTTTGCAGGTAAATTACCTTTCAAAATTACCGAAAATTTCAGGAATTTTTAAAAAAAGGAATGAAAGATAGCGGAATGATCATCACGAAAAAAACGTGGAAATTTAAACTGTTAAAAGCTAGTATTAATATTATTATGTATTTCTGATAACAGTTTTTTTTTAATTGTAAGGATATTTCACATAAGACATTTTGGGTTATGTTATTTATAGGAAAATCTAGTTATTTACATAACTGAAGTTAATCCAGAAAAAAGAAAGATATGATTTTTGCAAAATTATTTGAACAAAACTAAATTTATGTACGTAAGAAATTTTATACACATATTTAAGAATATCTACATACATCTTTAAAAAATCTTGTTAACAAGTTCCAAATTTTGTAAGACGAATTTGTAGGAAAATTACTCCGGAAAGGAAAATTTCCTTTTTGGTGTTTATTACTTTCTGAAATTTACTTTTTTAAGTAAATCTAACAGGTAATTTACTAGTTGTCCATATTTATCAATCTTGTCGATTTTTGTAGCCAAAATAACGCTCATGTTAAATGTGATACCAACTGTGCCAAACATATGTTTATGCTAGGTATTTAATTCCTAATTGTGCCAAATGGTTTCTAAAATCAATTATACATCAAGTTATAAGTAATAAGCAAATGAAGTTTTACTCAAGTTGCTTTTAACGAAGATAAATACAAATTTGAACATATTGAAATAATATGTAAAATTCAAATGTCAAATGCTCCAAATACATTCTGGATAAAGCAGAAAATTTTGAGAAAAAAAAAACAATAAGCAAGAATCAAGAAATGAAATGAAATTTTGACGAATTAGTAGTAAAAGTAGTTTATGATTGAATATCACTGTCAAACACCCTGTATAAGCAAACACTTATCTTACAAAAATCGCTTATGTAGCAGGCAGGGTAGCTTCAATTAGTTGAACCTTGGTGAATAGGACAAGAAATTGTAATTCTAAGTTCTGGGATGTCCTAAAATCGAAGGTTTCCAGATTTATTCCATTTTTGCCTCATCTGACTATATTTACTGACACAGTGTATTACTTGAGGGTTTGTGAAGGTTACAGTGGGTTACAAAAATGATTAAAAGATGTTTCTATAAAAAAATATTTTTTTTATAATCAATAATAAATAATACTCCATTATCATACATACCACTTAAAAAAAGCACGTAAGGAATACAATGAAATTAAATTGTCACATAATTAACTTTTTTATGATTTATTGTTTTTAATTAGTTGGAGTTAATATATTTACACATTTACTTACACGCCCAGAAAAGACTGACAAACAAATAATTAAGATTTCCGCTGTTTTGTCAAGGAAAATAAAAAAAATGCGTATTTAAATGAATGACAATAATGGTGAATCAGTATTTTATGGGTATTCTCGGCAGTACTGCTTGTAATTTATTATAAATTATAATTTATTACAAATAATGTGTACAGACCTGGGCTTACGTGTGTGAATCATTCACTTTTTTGAATTTAAATATGCTGCACCTTGGCATATTTACATGCACTTCAGTTTCTAAATATTCTTTAAATTGTATTTTTCATCGCTAGCACGCATATACGTGTTAAATTTTTCAAGTTTATGTAAAGCAGCAACAAAAACGCTGGTAGTATAATAAAAATAAGTAGGCAAATACCATATTAATGCATACACTTTGCTGAAGAATATAACGGTTATTTAAAAAATAATACAGTAAGTATAATAAGGTGTTTGTTATTTATTTATTGTTTTTTAAAATTGTTACCTGCATGCAAAGGCTGAGAATTTCTTATAATATTCTTACTATTTCTTAAAATATGAAATTCAATTTGGAGTATTTTTTTTGTTAATAACCTTTATAATAATAACCATCATCATGGTACTAATAAAAGTGGTTATTATTCATTTCATAAGGTAATACATTTTCATTTTCAAATTTCTCCACAAATTTATACTTGTTGATATAAATTAACTAAAAAGACTATGAAAATTTTTATGCACGAAAAATTTTCCATGAATGAATATTGAAAGAAATTAGCATTGATATATAATAATTATTATTAATTCCGAATGTTAATAATAGATTTCAGGTCCAGTCTTAAGGCGATTGGAATATACTGTTGTTATATGTGCCACGTGCCACATTAATAAAGTATGTACATCGTAAATTCCTGTATAAAGTGAGGGCGTAGTCACGTATAAATTCGATAAAAAATTAAACGATATTTTTTTTTTTTTTTTTTTTTTTAGAAAAACGCTCTGATACGTCAATTAAATTTGTCATTTGCCGACATTTTGACGTACTTAATTTGTTTTTTTACAAGCTTTTATTTAACTTGCAATGTATGTTTGTTTGTTCGTTTGTTTGTTTATATGTATGTTCGGGTCAAATCTTGCATCTGAATTTTAAAGTAGTTATCCTCAACCGATTGAGATGAAATTTTACATACACGTTTAGTTTGGATGACAATGCATGGTTAGCTAAGTTATGTCATTCTAAATTCAAAATGGCGGATGGTCTAAGATGGCGGAATAGTTATTTTTTGTGCACTCCCATGATATGGGTATCAAATGAAAGGGTTTGCTGAGAACAAATAAGAAAATAAAATGAATTTACTCTAAATCCAATATGGCGGACCGCCCAAGATGGCGGACAAGTTAATTTTTTGTGCACTCCCATGATATGGGTGTCAAATGAAAGGGTTTGCTGAGAAGAAATAAGAAAATAAAATGTATTTACTCTAAATCCAATATGGCGGACCGCCTAAGATGGCGGACTAGTTATTTTTTGCGCACTCCCATGATATGGGTATCAAATGAAAGGGTTTGCTGAGAAGAATACGAAAAAATAAAATGACCACTCTAAATCCAATATGGCGGACCGCCCAAGATGGCGGACTAGTTATTTTTAAGCACTCCCATAATGTGGGTATCAAATGAAAGGGTTTGCTAAGGAGAATACGAATAAACTGAAGTCTGCGTTCAACCCTTCGAGGAGATGGTGTACTACTGCCCGGCTAAACAGTAAGACTTAGCGGGGTCGTGTATTAACTAATATCAACCTATACCCTAGGCAAATTCTAGCGGCGGTGAAAAAAAATGAAAATGGCGAAAAACAAGATGGCCACCTTACCAATTTTAAAGAGTTATAACTTGGTATAGGTTAGGGATAGTATGAACAGGTTGAGAATCATTTAGATACAAAAACACGACAACTAAAAAATAAAAAATAAATTGATAATAAAAAAAAATTAAAAACAAGCTTTTATTTAAATGCTCTAAAAAGAAGAAAATAAATTTTAAATTGAATCAAACCCATCAATTTATTACATTACACAATTTATATGATATAAAAGCTTGTCACGAGATTTACTTGTGTAGATAAACAATAATGTAATAATTATGTAACTTGATCTTGACATAAGAAAGTCTAAGAAAAAAGGTATGCATTTTATAAAATAGGTAAATACATCTACACAAGTAAATGCTCGTGACAAGCTTTTATAAATGTGTAATGTAATAAATTGATGGGTTTGATTCAATTTAAAGTTTATTTTCTTCTCTTTAGAGCTTTTAAATAAAAGCTTGTTTTTAAAATTTGTTTTATTATCAATTTATTTATTGACAGCTATCAAAGGTATGACGTCATCCATAGTTTTTAAACGACAACATAGGGCTTGTGATACATCATTCGAAAGCTCTTATTTCACGCAGTATGCTTCTAAATTTTGGCGCGATTCTATCAAACCATTTTAAAATGGTGAGCGTTCAAAAGTTAATATTCGACAAAAAAACGCCATGTATTGCTGCACGAAGACGCAAGGGCTGCGGCTGCGCATAAAGGACATACTAATTTAACCTGACTGTTGGAATGGGTCACGGCCGAAACTGTTAGGGAGTGTTATCCGTTACGACAATTTATTTACAGGTATAGAAGTGGATGTTTCTGAAAACATATAATGTGTCCTGTAAAACTCTTATTTTAAATCCCCTTTAGTTTTCTACAGGGTTGCGTCCAAGCTTCAAACACATTAAAAGATAAGAAAAGAAAACCTACGAATAGACACAGAGAAAACGTATTATATCACCATAAGATTAACTTAGGTTTTTTTGGGGTAAAAAAATGGCCCCCGCCCATAAATTATAATGCGCACATGTGAATTGAATTATTATATCGTTATTGGTCTACGGAAAATAAGCACTTGAGTATTCCTGTGCGTACGCAGTATCCCCAGAAGTTAAATGTTTGGGTTGGTATATTAGGCGATTCCATCGTTGGGCCATTTTTTATAAACGGTTCCTTAAATGCCAACAAATATAACAAATAAAACAAACTGTTTACTGAAATGAACATGAAAGACCACGAAATTTAAATGATTTACGGGCCAGAATTGTACAAGTCCTAAATAATATTTCCCCTGAAGTGTTGGAACGCGTAAGAACTCAGTTTTACGTTAGACTAGGTTTTTGCGAAGCACAAAGGGGCGACATTTTTGAACCACTTATTCAATAGGCATTTTTTTTCTTTCGTCTTATAACCGGGTTGATTTATATTTTTATTTTTTCATTTTTTATAGAACTTCAATTTTATTTCTTGCAGACCGGTTAGTTAAGAAATACAAAAAATTTGAAAATAAATACAATTATGTTCGTACACTTCTTTTAATTGTATAGGATAATTATTGTAAGCCAGAATTACGTAAAAATTTCGTTTCATACAGCTAAGTCGATGTACAACCTCATAGCTGCGAAAAAGTACCCACTCACTCAAATTCGGTAGGTGATGGGCGGTGTCTCTCCACTCCACTTTCCAGTTTCTGTTACGCGCAGGTAACGTTTTACAGCATACGTTTCTAATACGTACACAAGCGTGAAACAATGTGGCATCTAACTGTCTTTGTCTGTCCTTACTGGTGTCTTTTAACTTATTCTCTTCTACACATGTATCGCCAATATGTAAAGGTGCAATTTCCTCGGGTGTATATTATTTTAAATATGTCTGTATCCGTTGAACGCTCGTTTTCCCTTTTTAAGTGACATGCGTTAGAGCTTAACTTCTGAACATACTGTTACGTTCAAAAAGTACCCGGAAATTGTAAAAAAAGCACATAAATTAAGTTATTTATTCATCAATAAATAAGTTACAAATTACATCAACAAATAAGTTATTTATTCATCAAAATTTATTTTGTCCCCTTCAAAGTGGCTCCATCGAGTGCCATACAGCTATGCCAACGTTTAATCCAATCCTCCATACACCGCTCATAGGCCGCCGAAGGTGTCGCCTTCAGCTCCTTCAGTGAATTTTGTTTGATGGCCTCTATCGTTTCAAAGCGGCGACCCCGTAGTGGCAATTTTAGTTTTGGAAATAAAAAAAATCACACGGAGCCATATCCGGTGAATATGGTGGTTGGTCGATCGTATTTATTGAGTTTTTAGCCTTATATTTGGTCACAATCGTAGCTCGGTTAGATGGCGCGTTGTCATCGTGCAAAATCCAAGAATTTTCCTTCCACAATTTCGGCCGTTTACGACGGATTCTTTCGCGCAAACGCCTCAAAATGTCGAGATAATACTCTTTATTAACCGTCTGTTCTTTCGGAAGGAATTCTGAATGTACCACGCCTCGATAATCAAAAAAACCGTCAGCATCACCTTCACTTTCGACCGAGTTTGGCGCGTTTTTTTCGGTTTCGACTCATCTTAGCTCCATTCCGATGATTGACGACTTGTAGCATGTCGTACTCGTAGACCCATGTTTTGTCTCTAGTTATGATGCATTTCATGAAGTTTGGTTCACTATCGGCTCTGGAAACCATGTCAAGAGCAACCTGCTTCCCATGTTCTTTTTGAAGAACATTCAGCTCTTTCGGAACCAGTCTCGCAGAGACGCGTTACATGCCTAAAATATCACTCAAAATACTATGAGCTGACATTATCGATATGTCACGCTCTTGAGCCAACTCTCTAACACTCATGTGGCGATTTTCAAGCACTAATGTTTTGATTTTGTCCATGTTATCTGCTGTCGTAGAGGTCGATGGCCGACCAGAGCTAGGCAAATCTTCAACGATTTCACGGTGCGCTGTGAACTCCTTATATCACTCGTAAGCCTGTGTTTTGGACAAACACGAATCATCAAAGCCCTTATTTAACATTTTCAATGATTAAACAAACGCGTTGTTCCACTATTTTTTCCATTGTACAATTCGTCGAGCACACTTGAGATCGTCTATTACTAACAGCTGCTGTAAACATCCTGAGTGACACGTCGCGCTCTAAACAGGCTTGGTAATTAAGGAAGGGGCTAGCAATATGACGAAAAAAAATTTTTTTTCCGGATTCCTTTTAAGCGGTTCATTTAAATCCAAATTTCCTGGTACTTTTTGTACGTAATTATGGAACAGTTGTTGATAATTGATGGAAACTCGAGTGGCAGTACCGACACATGGTATGCATGATATTTTTTTTGGATGGCTCTAGTATCAGTAGTGATTTTTTTGTAGATAGTTTCAGTAGTGATTTTTTTTGTAATACAGAAACAAAATTCATCGTACTCTATCATTTATTATACATCAATCAATAACACTATACATATGCCGAAAGTAACTTATTACATAAGCTGTTCTAATACACAACCGCAATAACAGTTACCTCCATGTACGTTACAAAAACATACCCACAATAAATATATTTATACTGAAAAACACCTATTAACACGTATCCACGACATTTAATGAATTTTAAAATTATTCTACAATTGAATAACTACCTAAGTTGCGGGCAACTGATATGATAATGTTTATTGGAATCTGGATATATTAAAAATCACAATAACTTTTTATTAACAAAGATTATAACTAGTTAAAGAGCAGTCCTTAAACTAACATCGTCAGGGATTGTTGTATTGACACTGCAAGAAAAATTGCCAACATTAAATGAGTATTTAGGCAAAAGTTGCGTTCTTATTGTACTATTATCCTTACTTAACTATATAAAAAACGAATAGTTTCCAAACGATGGAGGCAACTTTAATCTACATCTACATTCCTATATATCATGTAAAATCTATTGTTTTCCTATTGTAAGGTCTATTCACACATTGACAAAATTGAGTAATCACAACATTTTATTTCACTGCAACTGTGTCAATAAGAATCAACCACAACACAGATCATTTGGAGTAAATTTTGGTTAGACACTGCAACTATCTCGATACAAATCTACAAAGGCACAAAAATATGAAACTTTTGGGACATATTCTTCACAATGTAAAAAACTAAAATCGAATCAATCCTTTTAAAAAGATACTTTTGTGCAACTACCAAATTTTATGTTGTTTTACGAGACACTTATTCAGTGCAATGTTGTTAATAAAACAATCAGTGACAGTTGCTCTAGGATTTTTCAACTACATGGTGTCCTCTATCTGGAATCATTCATGAATTATTACTCTCAGAATTGTCAAGTTCTGAAGTTTTTATTATTAAGAAAATTACATACATTACTGTGATTGCAATCGCATAATACATGATTAAAAAAACATATAAAACAAGGAACCTAAAAATTATAAATTTAAACCAAATGAGTGACGTGTCCACCTTTTACTTGTGTAGAAATTTTGTTTGAAAGGCTTGAAAGCCCTTGTTCAATAAACTCACTGGCTATGAATCCTACCATTTCTAAAGTAACTTTTGACAGTGGCGGCTCGTGGGTGTGTTACGTGAGTGGGCACAGGGTGTGTCAGTAGGATTACTTATTAGCTACCAATGGCGCCGCAGGCGAAAATTTTTAAAATTTTCGTCATGCGTTTTACTGACACTTGAATTTCAATGAAAAATTCTTTTATACAAAAATATAGACTTTCACAAGAATAATTTTTGGGATTTAAATATATTAAAATAATGGGTGGCAACATGTGAAAAAAAATTGATATATGTAGGTATCTTACCGTTATTTGTGGAGGAAATCAGCTCGCCTGTCCTTATTGTTCACAAAAATGTTAATCGCCTTTTCATTAAAGTCACGGATTTGTTTCACAAAATTTAATACAATTAATTATTTGGTTTAAAATTTGTCTGGTTTTATCCACATTTTCATTGTGACGTCTTATATTTTCTCGATAAGCACTATCAAGCTGTTGCCTTATGTCTACCTTTCCCAACACACTAGAATCTAAGATGTTATGTAAATGTTTTTCATTGTAGCTAGCATGTTTCTTAGCTCATTCATTTAAATGTTTTAAATCACTCACCCCTTCTTGAGTCCATGCACTTTGGTTGCCACTCATCACTAAACAAATAAAACAAAACAGTTTGTTTCTTTTAGGACACCCACATAACCACTTAAATCTGTCGTAGACACTACTGTTAAAATTTCGTGAATAATTTCGCGATTTTCCTACGTCTGTCTTGGAAATTATCAAATCGGGTAACGGCCTTCCTAACCGTTTAATTTCCGTTTGGATCTCGTATGTAATATCTTTATTAGTCAATAAAAAGTCCATCGAATTCATTTTGAAACGTTTCACAATCAAAAACAGTAAAAACACACTTCTCAGCGAAGAAAATAAACAATCACTAAAAAAGGTCACTCAACAAGTGTGACCCGTTCAACTGATTTTCGAACGATTTAACGACGCCTGTCTGCTGCAATCGTCTCCAAACATTACGAGTCACCGAAAAAAGCCCGATTAAAAACGAGGGCTGGGAAACTGTGTGCCCTCGCCCACGCGTGCGAAATGCGATAATTCAGACTACGGTGGCTCGGTGCTCGATCGATAGTCTGTCATATATATGTGATAAAAATCATTATTTGTGGTATAAAAGGAATATTAATAATTAGAATATGAATAGTTTGTCGTATACAATTAATTGCTATTGTTGTAACAGTACTTTATAGTCGATTAACACAAAAGAAATATTTTCTATTGAAATTTGGGCTGGACACGTGCCCCTGTGCCATTTATCACTAGCCGCCACTGACTTTTGATCATGAAAGCTTTTTTATTCTCCCGTGATTATCATTTTTAATTTTCTTGATAATAAAAACCTCACATGACAGTTCCGAGAATACTAATTCAAAACATGCGGGATCGATTCCAAGGCATACGTACTTTAAGAATTTTTTTCTTACGATACCTTTTGATATTTTTTTTATTTAAGAACCATTTGAAATTGAAAGTTGTTCAAATCGAGGAAACTAATATGGCTTGAATATGATAACACCAAAGTATAGATGTACAACTTACACTGAAAAGATAATTCGATAGCTCCTTTCAGATGTAACAAAAAGACTAACACCACATAAATGGCCAACACGCTATTTCAATCGTTACTATTTAACTGTCAATATTGCACATTCACACATACAAGTACATAATTATTTGTACTTTTTTATTCAACATATCAAGACTAACACTCAGGGTACCATTTTATAAACTTAATGTTTTAATTTAGGATGTTGACTACTAGAAGAATTTAAATACGTTCTTTTTGTGTGAAAATTCTATGAAATCGTTGAATAATTGAATTGAATACAAACATTGTCTTATTTTTAGTATTGTTCAAAGAAAAATAATACTTATATAAGAGAAACTAGAGTCACTCTGGATATTTTATGTATGTAATGCGCTAGGAGATGATAGAAACTGTATTCACACCTTCTGATTATGCCGATAAGGTTGGCGAAACGCGTTTTCTGGAAGGTTACAATTCTCCTGCAGAATTATGTTACAGTAGACACTTGATTAAGATCTTTTTGGTTTTTGAAGCACATTTAAGGTAAACTCAACCCTGATGACCCAGTAATACATTAAATTCTGAATTCTTGAAAAACTTTTTCAACGTACCTATCTATATTCTTGTGCGTTTGCAGATACATTATTAGAATAGACTCATTAAATAAAACAAATTCGTTGTTCTTTTAATCGATGAACAACGTTTCTTTTATGCACTTAAAAAGTAATGTTACACGTTACAGGACACAGAACTTCAGAGTTAGATACAATAATATTGTCATGTTTTAATGCCTACCGATACATGAAAGAGATAAATAATGTGATACAGGGTTCTTCTTAATAGTTTTCGCAATCCCATATAAAAAAACATTTTTTGCTTACTTCAGCGAACATCGATTACACTGCCTTGTGTTCAAATCAACAACTATGCTAACGTAACAAAGGTACTATTGGTAACAGTACCCAGCCGTGGGCAGTGAGTAAAATATCATTGTTCAACGTATTGCTTTGCAAAAAATCGCAGTTCCAACGCATAGCCTTGTTTCGTCACGTTTTAAACCTGTTTACACAGCTATTTTGGTTGAACAATCCACAACTACCAGTTACTGATAAACGGGCTTAAACTTTGCAAGTAGGTACACACATTTTTGACAGTGCTGCATGCTAACGCAACACCGCGAATATTCCAACAAGAAAAGGGAAAAAATCATAAACGTAACGAAACGTTTTACATGTCGCCGAATATTCCAGCGAACGTCTTTCTGAGGTTCTTCATGGTGTCTTCGGAGTCTTCAGTTGTGGACTGGGACTGGCTGCCCTGTCTCTGGAAAGGCCTAGGTGGTGGATCTGGAAGACGACCGGTACTTGGTGCACTGCTAATTGTGCTGGACTGAGATGCTGAAACGAAGTTAAAACATTTTTCTTAGGTAATGCGAAATGCTTATGGTAGGGCAAAATGGGGCTAAGATGACGAATCGGGTAAGATGAATCGAAATAACTCCATCAAAAGCACTCGGGTAAGCGAGTGGACGTGTGGTGGAGGAAGCCTCTCCCGCCGCAGAAGCGCTGACACAAGTCTGCGGCGGGAGAGGCTCCCCCACCACGCGTCCATTTCCCCTTCACTTATTTTTGCATGAAACTTTTACTGCAGATAGGCACCACCAAATGCTACAATACAACAACAAGCAGAAGTTTCTGTGACCATTAGAACTCTTGTAATTCGATTTCAAAAAATGGGTATTTTTCATCGGTTTTTATTTTTTTTGTGCAAAAACTTCTGAACCAATCTTGATCATCAGAAATTCATTTTTTTTCGTTATTTCAAGCGCTACAACGCGCTAGTTTTTGTTTAAAAAAAAAACAATTTTTTGTCCCTTAATCCACAAAAAAAACGGTTTTCGGCACTTTTATCGATTTTTTTTACTAAGGTTCCTACATACCGATTTTATCCAAAACATACACAATCAATTTCTACTATTTTTTACCTAATTATCGCGCCGAGAAACCTTATTCAGGACTCTTTTCAAAAAATAAACTATCTAGCCTGGACTCTATGTTTAAAAACAAATATTGTTCCATTATTTGTTTCATTGGTTTATTTATGTTTGACTTTATTAATATATGGATTTCGTACCTTGACTATCTCTTCTACCCACACTACTCAGGGATGGGTGATCAGAAGCACTTGGTGGAGGCGTTTCGGAATGTGTAAGACTACTCAGGCTTCCTAGGATCCCTCTAGGCCCTACAGGAGGCGGTACTGGCTCTTCGCTTGGCGGAGTTCTAGGTCTACAAATCGCTTGCATTCTGGACGACACTAAATCCGCTATCTGTCTTCTGTCTTCTTCCTGACTGTCTCCGAGCAATGTCAAAGCGCTATCGTTCACCTAGTAAAGGATGTGCTAAGTAAATCACATTAAGGCATTACATTAAAATGACTAATAGGTATTTTGAAAATTTTAAGTGCCAATATCGACGTTCGAACTGCCAATTTTCTGATTGCCTATTACTTAAACAAATAATGTGGTTGAGCATTTTAGATGCACGTTACAGGCTAGTCTTCAGGAGTTTAGTTGCAATTGGATGTTACTCTAGATCTAATAATGGAAGAATATTCCTTCCTATATATAGAAATATTTGTAGAACTGTAATAGTTCAAGATCTCATTGCGTTATTACTGTTTTCATAATGAAATAGAATGCGATGTGTTGTGAATTAAAAGGCGTGTTTATGTTTAACCAAAGAGCCAAGAGTGCCACCACCAGGAATATCATACTATAGAGGATTGGAGGAACTTAAAGCGTAAATCTGATATAAGTATATTTTGGAAAACAATTGCCTATCCATACCAAATAAAACTTCTTGAAAACTACGAGGGGTAAGAAAAGTAATTAGTTTAAGTTTTGTTTGAAGAAAAACTTTTATAAACGCGTATTTTTTCGGTTTTGGACCAATTTTAGTTATTTAACAGTTTTTTTATTATAAAACAGATTTCTACAGCTCATTTTAGTAAAAATATAAGGACGTTATAGTAATTATATAGTTATAGTAGTTATAGTAATTATATTTTTTTTTGAAATATTATAAAGTTATTATTTTTTAGTTTCTTGGATGTAGGTCTAGAAATACACAACTCTTTGATTTTTGCCATCGTTTCGGAGATTTATTTCTCCTTCTTCAACGAATTTTTTATGGAAACAGTGGTAGAAGGTTTTTATTTAGGCCTTTTTTTGAGGGTACAAAGACCGAGAATGGGTACTATAAACATATTTAGCAATGCGTATGCCATATTTGTAGATATACAAAAAGGTTTACCTTCTTCTTTTTCAATTATATTTTTAATGAGAGAAGATAAAAGTATCTAAAGCCAAATGTTAGATATTTAGCTTACGGCAGACATTAAGATTTTAATAAAACCTCATCATGTCGAACTCTACCTCGTAAAAAGGTCTCGTTAGCGAAAAACAGAGTAATTTTTATGTACTTCAAAGAAAATTATTTAAGTACTGGAGGCCATTCCTGAAGTCTGGAGGTAACCGCTTTGGTCGAAATAAAAACGGTGGCTCGTTTCTTTTGTTTGACATTATTAATTTGCAATGTTAAATAGCTATCCTCTAGTTATCTCCTAAAAAATTAGAATATTGATTTTTAGTGTTTAAATATAACAATAACGTACCATTTTCATCAGTTAGTGTAGATGTAGTTGCCCTTTTTTGATCGAATTATTGGAGTTTTATTGGTATTTGTGACTTAAGGCGGAAACAGTTAAGTAGGAAACTATCTCATCAAGTGATTAACGTGGGTATCACACAAACTCATGCCACGGACAGTTTTCATAGAAAACCACAGGGAACGTGTAATTTTGTATAATCATGGATCGTCTGATAATCGCGAAGAAATTAGAAAGGGGATTTCTCTCTTTTTTCTAATAATAATTCAAACCCACGTAACAGTGGTATGTTTCTATGCGTGATATAGGGCCGGTACTTTTACTCCTGGTTAAGGCCGGATTAAGTAACCAGACGTGAAAATGTGTATAGTCTAATGTGTAATGTCTGTACACATTTTCGCAGTCTTATCGTCTGGTTAGTTAATCATGACTTAACCGTGAGTAAACTACCGGCCCATAATCTGTTATAACACTGATTATGATATCACGTGAGCTCACGTGAGATCAGTCTGTTTCCGTCTCTATAAACGCAATTAGTTAAAAATGTTTACCAAAAGAATTTATCAGAATTAAATCTATGAACTAGAACTAGAAAAGTTTTGTTCTGTCAAAATTTATATTTAGGTAAGATTTAGGTAGACATATAATTATATTACTGAGACTATTTACTCTGTTATCAATTGAAACTTCTTGATATCGAGTGAACTTTTTCCTGTTACACTTATTTCAATTTTTTTTCAACACCGATCAACACTGACAATGATGATGAAGAACTCTAATTATATTTTCAACAAGATTATATTTTTATGAACATATGGATTAATATCACAAATTTATAACACCTGTTATACTTGAGTGGCACATGTGAATGCGATTTATTGTTATTGTTATTACTAGAGTTAGTGCGAGCGCGGAGTGTAACAGGACCGTCAGTTAACGAATGAAAATATTAATATGTTTACATAAATTATGTAGCTAGTACTATTTTACATAGTACTATTTTTACCAAATAGTACGGTGAAGTCAAGGATAAAATACCCACCTGTATATAAATTAAGATAACACGTAACAATCGCTTCGTGATTAGTTTCATCCAGAACCTTAGAAGCTAGTAGGTGGCTGTTACTAGCAGTGTCACTTTTTAACGCACCAATTAAAAATTAGCTTCTGAACGCCCGCAAGCATCGGTAGCTTCGTCTATAGTAAAATACACGAAATTGTCCGCAATGTCTTCGCGTATTGATGTCATTACATTGTTGTAAACCCGATTGACATATGCAAGTCTTAATGTACTTTCATGAGGAATTTTTCGGTCCATATACTTTTCTAAAAACGTATGTAACGGGATTCTCTAGTTTGTTTAATGGAATATTGCTTGCAACAAAGGCTTCTGTAAGTTCATAGAAAAATACGGAGTCGTCGGCGTTGGACGAGGCATGGCTTTTCAGATGTCTTGTTATTTTGGTTTTATCTGAAGAATTTATAATGCGTTCACACACAGTACAAAAAAAGGTCATTTCCTTGAATACGTATGTCCCTAAAACCCTCGGGATCACTGTCAAACCACGTTGGAAATACTTCCCGTCTATTTCTTTTCACCTTTGGCATGGTACCTCACTTTATTCACTTCTCCCCTCAACTAATAATTATTAATATTTATAAAGTTATTTAAACACACGGCGAATACGTAAAAACGAAACGTATTAACGCGATGCAATACCGGCGACTGTCTGTTACAGCGTGCCATAAACAACTAAAATTTTTAGCGCAGTTTTTGTAATGCAAGTCAGCTGTGATCTGTGAAGGCCAACGAGTCAAGGGCAGGACACGCACAGTGTCGGCCATGTGACATTCACTCTTGGTAATAAGTAATAATATTTAATAATGTACTATGATGCAACATAGTACATTATTAATAATAATGTACTATGTTGCATCATAGCACATTATTACATAGTACATGTAATAGTACTTAATTAATAATTAAGTAATAATATTTAATAATGTACTATAATGCATTTCTTTGAACATATTAACATGTTCATTCGTAAACTGACTACGGTCCTGTTACACTCCGCGCTCGCACGAACTCTAGTTATTACAAACTGCTCGTCAAAATTAGCGTAACTCGAATAGAACGCAAATGGCGCTAATCTAAAAAGTGTTACGCTAATTTTGACGAACAGTTTAATATTGAGTAGAAAATGTTGAGAGATTATGGAAACCGTATTTGTATAGACATCTTTTATGAAATTAATAGGCCATTAGCGACTTCTTGACAATACATACCGAGAAATAAACCATTACATGGTAAAACAAGCGTCAACAAACTCATCTTCGGTTTGTAGATATTTTGAACATTAAGATGTATGTGTTAAGTGTTTATTGAAATTTTACGATCTACGAGTTACGTCATAAGGAACTGTGTTTAGAAAAATAATGACGATCATTAGTAGTAATAAACTCAAGAAATAAAACAAATCGTACACAGTTTATACTCGTACATTGGTCTATGTACGTACATATATGTATATAGATTATTGTTAATTTGTAACTTTGTAACTTATTTTGATAAACGTGATTTGTAAAACTTATTTATTCCTGATACAAGTACCTACCCTTAACGAATGAAATATTTCTTTAGTTATCTCACTTTTTGTTTAATTTTTCTACCGTGCTCTCATTCAGGTTTTTCGAGGAATTGTACGAAATACACGCACATTTTTGCATTGCAAAACGCATCTTCGCGTTGATTATTTTACTTGCTGCCCAAATGAGTCATTTTTAACTGCAGAAGGTCATCCAAACGTCCGTTCGCGGTCCCGACCAGTGGTCGGAAAAACATCTTGTTTAACTTTCTAGCTTTAGGTTTATCGAAATTATTCCAAAATACAGTACGATTTTGAGTTGGGTTCTCGGTTTTGGAAATGTCACGTCCAGTGACAAGTGTCAACTCCTATATGAATCCTGTATAAATGGGGTGGCTGGCAAGGGTTTCGGTGGACTGTCGGCAACTCAATTTTTAATCATTCCTTCGCAAGTACCTCACTTGATTGAGATAGAATTTGTCTTATATACATATTTATCTGAAGACAACGTTTTGAAATCAAGAAATATTATCTACTACGGTACTGCATGTTCGGAATAATGAGACACTTTGACTTTGTTTAAATATACAGCTGTTAGTCCCTTCCACCTCCTCCTTATTTTGAAGGTTACTTAGTTAATTAAATTTGGAGAGTGAAAATAGACGTATGTAAGCTTCTTTGCTAGACGTAACAGGCGACGTAATCGTCATAGGTGACGTCACAGGGCCACTGTGCCAATATTGTATATTTAGATTCAATGGCCCTTGAGAATTATCAAAACAGTTTTTTTTTAATTCTCCAACTTCGTTTGTTACGCTTTTATAGATGTTTATACCTTGAATTTTTAGTTTAATTATTGTTTAATGAGACATTTATGTGTCTCAATAAGCAAAACGGTACGTGCTCTAGATGACAAAGTAGCAGCTATCTTAATACTTGGTGAAAGTGGAAACAATTCACATGCAGCGGAACGCATTTTTAATGACAGCTACTCCGATCGTCCTATATCGAGGACTGATTTGTGGGAGCTTCTTCATGAGTTTGAAACTACAGGTAGTGTTATGTAATGATGCCAAATGATCTGGGAGCAAACATTTCTGATGATAAAAAAATTGATATAGTTGCAGAAATCGTAATAAACCCTACTTATTCCAGAGTCCAAGTTGCATCTACTTGTGAAGTCAGTCAAAGTACAGTACACAGGGTGTTGACAAAAGAACAAATTTTACCCATACTCATTAAAATAGTGCATCAACTTTAGGATGACGACCCCAATCGAAGACTGGAATTCTGTGAAAATATGTCCATTAAAAATGGCCAACAGTCAGACTATGTAAAAATAATTAGTAACGAAAGTACTTTGTACCTCAATGGAAATGTTAACACTCAAAATGTGAGCTATTGGAGTAACACAATTTTAAAAGTAAAATTTTCACATGTTTAATGAAAAACATACACAGTGTCCAGCAAAAGTAATTGTTTAGGCAGGTATTTTGAGAAACCATAATAGTTGGGCCTCTATTTTTGAATACTAATAACTTAACCGGTGAAGTATATCTGTTGATTTTCTCGAAACACCGAACTACTATACTTTTCTCGACGCGCGTTTCGCCGAATAAGTTGGCATCGTCAGGATAAGTCCTAAAAAGTCTTAATCTTGTCCTGAAGATGACAACTTAGTTGGCGAAACTCGCATCGAGAAAAGTATAGTAGTGTTTCGTGGAAAACGTCCGGTTTTTTGTTTCTACACCGAAGGCTTCAGTACCCACTCCTGTATCTGGAAATGTTACAAAACGCAATTGAGCCGTTAATACTTGAAATTCTGGAAGACAATCCAGACGAATTTGGTAACTTGGAAATAATGTTCCAACAGGATGGTGCTCCTGCACTCTATTGGGTGCTTTCCATTTACCGACACAAGTCGACACGAGTCGTCTCTCCGAAAGTGCTTTCCATTTGATTTGTGTCGCCGTGAGTCGATGACACAAGTCACCTCAAACAGACTCCGCTAGACAGCTGAGTTCACGCTGAGGGTGAGTGTAAAAGAAGTGAAAATCTAACCGAACGCGGTAAAGTAGAATATATAGTGGAGAGTTAATGCGAAATCTGATTGAAGAAAATGAAGGTAGGTGACAAATGTAATTATTTGCACTAACTACTTTCAACAACTTTTGTAAGAAACTACTAGCCTAGCGAGTGTTCCATTTACCCATTTGATGAGAGTCAACACTAGTTGACACGAGTCGACACAGGAGTCGCTGGGAGTCGGGTAAATGGAAAGCACCCATTATGGTGTAGGAAGACGTTATCTGGACGAGGAATATTCTAGTATATGGATTGGATGACAAGGTCCGACAGAATGGTTGTTTCGGTCACCGGACCTCACACCATTAAACTTTTTTCTGTGGGAGTATTTTAAATCAAAGGTTTATGCTACTTAACCTGACAGTATTGACGTTTTAAAAAAACAAATTGTTGAAGAATGTAGGGCAATATCCACTGACACATTTGAACGAGTACGACAAGACTTTAGCAAAATGATATTTTACTGTAAGGAAATATATGGAGCACATTTTGAACACTTAGTATAAGATCTGGGTCTCAGATATTTATTAAGGGGTTACCTGCAGTATAAAATTTGAAAACATCGATTTTTGGAAAATGTCACAGTGCGAAAGTACGGTCTTTTGACTATTCAATTCCAAAGTTTAAAGTCGGTACGAGAATAGGAACCTATTTTTCTCGACCGCCAAAGCGAACGTTGCACCCCGGCGCGCAGCACTCGCTGCCAGCCCACCAGGTGCTCTGTCTCTTATTATTCGTGCTAGCCTGCTGGCACGTTAAAAAAGGTCAAAAACATATTATGTATCATCGTGGCGCCATCTAAAATCATTTTAAAACATATTTAAAGAAGAAGAAGAACTTTAAAGAATTTTTAAAAAAGAACTTTAAACGCGTTTTTAATAAGAACTTTTAACGCCAGGATTACAGACAAACTTTTCAACGGGTTTTAATGAAATTTTTTGGAATTGTTGGCGATAATATTGGCTCGTGATTGAACGTAGAATTTTAATTTCTGATTAAAAATTAATATATTTTTTTAAGGTTAAAAGGGTCGAATTTTAGGCCATAAAACAACTCTTTTCTTCAAACGGTCGCCATTTTGCGTAGAATCACCTTAACTTAATGTCCAACGTTCAATCACGAGCCGATTCGATGTAGAATAAAGCGCATCTTTGCTTGTTTGTTTCTGATATATGTTCGTAAAAATTCGTGAGTAAAGTTTAATAATAAAGTATTTAAACGTACTAATTGTTGTTTTAATCTAGTGCATACTTTCAGAGAACAAAAATGTCAAAAATGAGGTCCAGAGTAAGCTCGTAACTGCAGGTAACCCCTTAATTCAATGCTAAACTAAAACGTTAGTATTTATTTGTTGAATGCATCAAACCTACCCTAAATTTAAACAAAATTGGTATTACTGAATAGCTCTTTTAAATACACAACGAGGTGTCACTTGTCATAGGGTCCCATTTAAAACTATTGGTCACAGTGGCCCTGTGACTATAACGTTTACGTCACCAGTTACCACAAGTAGGGAACCCGTTTATTTTCACTCTCTAAATTTCATTAGGCTAATTGTAAGTATAAACCGATCAACATATACGAGAGGAGGGGGGGAAATTTTGACTAGCGCTGTATACATGACCTTTAATTCCCGACATATCGCATTTTATTTCTTTATGAGGACATAAATCACGCGGTCGGATCTCCTACTAGTAAATACTCAGTTTTGCTCAAATACAGTACATTACGATGTCATGTAAACTGGCTTGTTCTTACAAATTTTCCAATACTTGCACATACATATATTTTATGGATTATGATAATGTAGTGCATACGGAAGAGATTCTTTCAACTCTATGCATCAAGTACAAATAAATTCTTAAGTATCTGACGCACGTACCTCTATTATGTATTCCCTTCCGTCTTTCCCGACAACCACTTCAAGGGCACATATATCTAGCCCTCCAAACAAGTCCGATACTTCATCCACCCACGTCTTATATCTTTCAGGCATCGAAATTTGTTCCAACATGGCCGAACCCGTATTGGTTTTCCAGCATCCTAAAAATAAGTTAAAAAGATATCCATGAACATTAATTTATGACATAAGACAGTGAAATATATAAGAAGTCCGGCAAAAGTCTGGAATAATGCCTGTAACTTTTTAATCGTTTATTTTATTTAATTTGGCAATTCTTTGGAATACAAGTTGTATTAAAATTTCACCTTATTCTGTGTCTCCTGTTTTCGTTGTTATGTCAAAGTTAGCTAACTTTGTCTTTTCAAGTAGCAACCTACGCGTTTTTACTTTTTTTTGTTAATTAGCCCATTATTTTGCATACGACTGTAAAACTGTAATGATGTTTTATATGGGATACATATTTCAATAAAATTTTATTTTCCTTTAATTTGGTTTTCTTGGTAAATTTCCTAAATACTTCATTAATTTTCAGAATGTTTAGAATATTTCCATTACAATAATCCGCAATAATATAGCTTTAAACTAGGTCTACCTATTTGAGAAAGCACGGCTTAAATTACTCTTGGCTTCTGTGACCTCCATTCAAGAGTGAGAAGGTGCCCTTCTTCCTGAAACTGACACTTATACCAGATAAAGATTTTTTTCCGCTACAAGAACAATATTCGAACTTCGAATTTAATCTTTAAAGGATGAAGATCTTTAAGGCAGATGTCGCCCCCCTTTAAAATTCCTTGTAAATAGGCGGAATCACTTTTTTATAACTTAAGAAAAATATTCAGTTGATTGAAGTCCAAATGGAGTGTTTCCGGACTCGTCTATGTGTCTTACAATTGCACGTAAAACATACAAACGAGCGTATATAAGTAGTAAGCATTAAAATACTATTGTCATATGTAGTTTTGCTTTGACATAAACATAAGAGTTCATAAAAGCTCGTTATTATACATATGGGGCATTCCATGTAAAAGAGGAAAACAACATAAATTTTAAAATTCCTTTAATTATTCCTAATTTAGTATTAACTCATATAGTTAAAAGTCTATATTTTATGAATTTGTAAAACAAATTTTGTTAAATGAATAAAAAAAAACGACTTTTTCTCCATAGAAACTTTTTTGTCGTATTGAATTGTTTAGGGGGCACTATTTTTAGCCATCTAAATATTTTCAGTAAGCTGGCGATTGCATTTCAGAGAGAGTTAAAAAAAACTAAGGAACTACATATAATTCAAATGAAAAGCCACGTTAGTTTTTGTGTATTTCTTGTTTGAATATAAGCATATCGCATGTCCCACCAGTCACGAAAAAAGAGATAAAAGTTGTTTTCTAACCTCAAATATGACTTTATCCATTCTGATTATTTTTAGAAGTAATAATACACATGTGGCAAACTATTTAAGATTCTTATAATTGTTAAAAAGTCCATATTATATTTTTTGAGACTTTTTTTGAAATATGTCCCACCAGTCACATGTCCCGGCGGGACTCTGGCTCACAGTTAATATATCATGAAATTTTTTTTTGAATACTGTAGATTGTAGCTTTGTTTGTCTTTGTGACCTTCAATTGAATGATTTTATTGTTTTTAGCCTAAAATAAATACTAATTTGGCGATAGCTAAATAAACTAAACTAATAAATTTAAAACTAAAAACTATGTATATTAATAGTTATAGATTTTTTTTAAATTAGACATCGTCATTTTCTTTTATGGTAGTTTAAAAAACAAGTTTCTTTTATTTTTGTTATTAACAACTAAAGCTTATTGAGATTTTGTTATTAATATGTTTGATCCTTTATTTCGCGTTGTTTTTATTTATCGTTTCATATTTATTTTAAATGCTTTGTGGTAAATTTTTTCAATAACAACGTTAGTAAGAAGTAAAAATCATAAAACTGATTTTAATAAACAACTATGTTCACATATTTTGTACTCGTCCCACCAGTCACAAAAGCCTGTCCCACCAGTCACAATTTAAAAACACTTTTATTCCCTTCTACGTAGGCTATCAGTCTAATTGTTGATAAAAATGGAAGCATATTGAATAGATTTTATATTAAGGAAAACATCTCACTTGAAAGTTAAGTGGTCGAACTGAAATTCGTCTTCAAGTACACCGTGGTAAGAGAGGAGGATTTTTCGGTGTCCCACCAGTCACGTTCGTTCAAATAAAAATTACAAAGAACTCAGAAAGTATTCCGTTTTATTTTTAAGGTATAAGTTTCGATGACATAATTATAGCTCATACAGGATTTGTCCGGAAAGTAATGTCACTAAGCTTTGAAAAATGGTTTTTATTGGTTCTATGTGTACAAATCTTTAGAAACTTTCAAAATACATTCCTCCTGCGTCCACACATCTGTTCCAGCGGGTCTTCCACGCATCAAAAGCCGCACGGTAGTCGTTTTCCGGAATCGCCTTTAAAGCGTCGGTGCAAGCCTTCTGAATGTTTTTCACCGACCCAAAATGCTGTCCTTTCATTGGGGTTTTGAGGAGCGGAAACAGAAAAAAGTCTGGGGGGGGGGGGGGGCACATCGGGGCTATAGGGAGGCTGGGGAACAACGGTGATGCCTGCCTTGACGAGGTATGTAATCGGCCACGAGGAAGCAGGTGTGCGAAGGCGCATTGTCGTGGTGAAGCTTCCTGGATTTTGAGATGTCTGGGCGGACGCGATTCACCCTGCGTTTCAGCCGCTTCAGCACCTCGACGTAAAACTTTCCGGTTACGGTTGTCCCCTGCGGAACGAACTTATGATGGACCAATCCCCGGCAATCAAAGAAGACAATCAGCATTGTCTTGATCTTTGACCTGGACATCCTGGCCTTCTTGGGGCGAGGGGGAGTTCGACGTGTGCCATTCCGCACTATGCCTCTTCGTCTCCGGATCGTATTCAAAGACCCAACTTTCGTCCCCGGTAATGACGTCATCAAGGAAAGCGGGGTTGTCTTCGCAGGTGTCCAAAAGTTTTTGGCAGGTTTCGACGCGCCTCGCTTTTTGATCGTCCGTTAGCACTTTTGGCACGAGCTTCGCGCACACCTTCCTCATTCCTAAAGACTCCGACACAATTTCGTGAACAATGGTTTTCGTAATGTCTAATGTTTCGGAAATTAAACGGACACTTAGACGACGGTCAGTGTTCAATAAGTCACGCAGACGTTTCACATTGTCGTCGGAACTGGAGGTTGATGGCCGTCCAGCGCGGTTCTCGTCGTTGACATTTTCCCGACCTTCTGCGAAGGCCTTGTGCCACCGGAAAATTTGCCTGTCCGAAAGACAATCGACGCCGAAAGCCTTCTTCAACATTGGAGCACTCTTTTTCCGCAGCACTCTTCTCCAGTTTCACACAAAAATTGATCGCCATCCGTTGCTCAAGCGAACGTTGCATTTTTTCTTGCAACGGGTTACTATAACCACTCTCAAAGAACGAGTGATGCGACCGCTACAACGACCGGTAGCCAACTGACGCTTGTTGGATTTTGTTGCCAGATCCCCCCATCACAATCCCAGCACGTAAAGCGCGGGCTGGCGCGTACAGTCTTGGGAAAAAAATTCACATTGACATTACTTTCCGGACAAACCCTGTAGTTAGTCAAATTCCGGAGTCAACTATGTCCCACCAGTCACTATGGAATGCCCCATATAATAAATTGTGTCAGTGTGGCAGGACATAATTTAAATGATTACATTTATCGATTCCCAAAGTCAAGGCTACTTCCAGCGGACAGTGCAGTAATTCCCGTCATTCTTGGTAATTCAAATTTTGTGGAAGAATTTTTCGAAGACCGAATCATTACGCGTAATACTGTTCTTGCCGCTGCTTCTGTAATTATTTGTTTGTTTACCAAATTGAATGTGTCTGTTAAAATATTGTGATGTAGTCTGTACTGTGTAAATAAACTTTGTTATTATCATTATTAATATGTAAGTTAGATAACAACAGTCCTGCGATCTCACACCGTGCGACTTCTTTTTATTGCCACATATTAAAAACTCGGTTTTCAAAACCCTTTGCGATGTTGAATGTAGTTGACTTGATGCCTAGAATTATAAATACATTTCAGGATATTCAACAACTCACCCCAAGTGTTCATCAATATTTTCAATTCCGTGGAAAGAAGAATGAGAAAATGTTTGAAAGTGGAATGTAGATAAGTCACACATTTTTCGGTATTTCGGATTATCAGGACACCACTATATTAAAATTTGGCTATGGTAATGGATATCCAAATAGTAGCCAGTTTGTCCGTGCATTTGTCACGAAACATTTCATTTCCTGAGATCCCTTTGTCTTTGTCTGCACATCAATAAGTCGATAAACGGGATTTCATGTAATATGTATCTCGTTTCTTCGGGCATTTGCCAATCATTACATCGGAAAAGCTTTCCATTGTCAAGTCGTCTCACCCTTGTCAAATAACGTCCCTTTTCATGAAGGTGTGGCTGGATATTTTAGTACCTCTCTTAGGAATAAGGGCTGAGGCGTGGGCGAGTGTACGCGACGTTTTTTTCCTATCGTCGAATTATTATTCGCAATGTATTCCACCGAATATAAAAGTTCGTGACTTACATTCTACATCGCGGTTATACAATAAACTTAAATGATGTTTGTTGATGTTTGTTTTTATGCTACGTTGTTATTTTTAGTGTTATTTCCTTAAAGGCAATATCCGTAAAGAAAGATAAAGCGAATGAATGTGGTGAAATTTAAAAATGTTGTGTCCTGATATTGCAGGATGGGACAAAAACCACATGGGGTAATTACTAAACCCAGACATAAAGTGTTTTCAGGTAAAAAACTTTAAACAGAAATTTTGAATTTTGAATTCTTTTTTAAAGAGTGCGTTGTGCATATTTCTGAAGTTAAGGAGTACCTACATTTAGTTAAGCAATAACCCGTTTTTAAATCAAATGATATGCATTTATGAAAAATCAGATAGTTGTAACATTGAGAAAAAAAATGATAAAGATAGAGTTTTGTATGTCCCAATTGTTATGAAAAAAAAAACTAAATATTACTAGACATTTATGAGATTCCCAAACAGACCATGATTTTCAAAAAAATTCCAGAGTTGGGAAAATATTGGTCTTTTTATTTTGAGGGTCAAACCTTCGAGGTTTGGCTATTAAATAACCGAACTGCTGTAATCACCCTTTTTTATTTGTTACCAATTACAGTAGCAACTTTATCGCCTTCAATGTACTCTTCTTGGCGATCTCTACACCGCTCCATACGACTTTTCCATTGTTGAAAGCAGTGCTTGAAGTCCGCTTCTGTCAGCTGGTTCAGAACCTCCGTCGCTTTTGCTTTAACCGCTTCCACGCTTTCGAATCTTGTTATCACAAGTAATCACCGTGTCTAACAAGCCGGGATCAGTGTCAATATTGTTTAGAATGTCAGCGCAAATGTTCATTCTTGATTCCTTTTGCTTGGGAGTGAGGAGATTTTGAGACGTTGAGGGCCGTTCGGGGCGCGGATCGTCTTTGGTCGTTTCACGTCCCTTTTTAAACCGTTTAAACCATTCAAAAACGTGTGTGCGGGATAAACATTCATTACCGTACACTTATTTTAACAATGCAGAAGCTTCTGTAAAAGTTTTTCCCAGTTTAACAAGAAACTTGAGATTAACCCGTTGCTCCATCTGAACACTTAACATTTTTTCGACGCGTCACTGGTGTGTAGACTAATTCAAATGACTGCTACAGTCAAACTGAGCGACCCACTGGCTTGTCCAGCGAGCTCAAAGTGGGGAAAGTATCACCAGACACAGTTCTGTTCAAACTTGTCGCGACACGCTCGCAGCGCGCTGATATTAGCATCAGTTCGGTTATTTAATAGCCACACCTCGTATTTCAAAAGACAGCCGGTCTTTTTTTAAACCCAAAGATGATTTTGAGTTATTGTGAATAAAAATGAATTAGTTATGCTCAGACGTTTTTGATACCTTTTTATTTCTTATACTGTTTGCAAAAGCACAAGAAGTCAATTGTTTCAAGTCCATAAAAATCAACAAATAAAAACAATTTCTAACTAATGCGGCATTTTGAGGATTTGAGGATTATTAAACACACTTTAAGTAGTTTAATTTAGACATCAATGTTAAGTATATGGCATTTTGAGGATTATTAAACACACTTTAAGTAGTTCAATTTAGACAATTTTAAGTATTTTAGTTATCAATGTTGAAATTTTCAGTTTGTAAATTCGATATTTGAGGTTATCAATAAGGACTCTAAAGTTAAATTCGGAAAGACCGGACCCGGTTTAAACCCTCACATTAGTTTAAACCTTCTAAGGGTCTAACTCATAGCAAAACTCTGCTAATTTCATTTGCAGAGTTTTCACCAGAATTTTTTTTTACTCATTTGACTTTTTGGTAATTGATGGAACACCATGTATTATTGGAGTTCTGGATTCTACGTGGTATTAAAGACATTTCTTGTATAGTAAATATCCTATACGTATGTGCTTACATTCAATTACATATGTACAATTTTCGATAAAAAATGACAGTCCCTTAAAAATACTATGAAATTACTTAAATAAACACTCATTTTGCAAGATGTTTCTGTAAATTCGTGGAAAATGTTAATTTTCAAAAAATTCGTTCGTCCGTTTCTTACTTTTTGATAAAATGATGATTTTGATAAAACAAATGCACGCTCTTTTTTTAACTGCTTTGTATTCAGTTGTCAAAATAAAGGTACGTCTATGTTGGGTTGCCTACGTGTAAAGTCAATAGTTTTCATTTTCCCATTAAATAATTCTTTTATATCGCTTCAGAAAGGGTTTTGTTGCAAACAATTATTGAAAAATAATATTCTTGAAGTACTAGAAAGTTTACACTAGAGCGTATCCCGTACATGCCACATCACACGTTAATCAGATCTACAAGAACTTACGAAATATACCTAAACTCACTGAAGGATAATTGGAACCTTGTGGAAACAAATTCACACATTTCTATGTCTAACGCGCGTCTCGTCAATCATGTTGGCATCATCAGGAGATAATTAAAACTTTTAAAAGATTTGCTGAGGATGCCAACATGGATGGCGAAACGCGCGTTGAGTGTAAAAAAATGTTTCAATGTTGGCCTTCAAATGTGAATATACTTAAACTTACCTGAAATCGACTTCCTCATGAACGCTTTGTAATTGGCGCCGATTTTTTTGAACATGTATGTCGTATTTCGAGTCAATGTAGGGCTCCACGGTGCAATACGTACTGGCTACGGCGACCACGCTAGCCATGTCTTGGAAATCGTTTATATTGTCCACTTTTACCTTGCCCAAACCACCGTGTGCATGGCCTATCTTTAAGACTACAGGAAATTTTGGGGCCGTCATCTGAAACAAAATATAGTGATGTATTTATTGCCTACATTTATCATATGATAGACGTATTGCATACAGCGAGGTAATACAAGAGCACCAGCTGACACAGGCGCACTGCAATCAAATTAAATTGAGATAACAACCCCTATCATATACTGCAGAACTTGGCTAATATGTCGCCGTAAGCCAAAGGGCTCGTGTTTTTTTTTGGTTCCCCCCCCCCCCCCCCCCCCCCCCCGGCCGGGCCGGGGGGGGGGGGGGGGGGGGGGGGGGGGGCGGGGCGCGGGCCCCCCCCCCCCCCCCCCCCCCCCCCCCCCCCCCCGGGCCGGGGGCGCGCCCGCGCGGCCCGCGCGGGGGGGGGGGGGGGGGGGGGGGCCCCCCCCCCGGCGGCGCCCCAAAAGGGGCCGGCAAAAAAAGGGGCGGGGGAAAGGGGGGGGGGGGGGGGGGGGGGGGGGAAAAAAAAAAAAAAAGAAAAACAAGGCACACCCAACCCACCACCAAAACAACCACCAAACATTTCACCCCCACCCAAACCCGAGCGCGGGGGGGGGGGGGGGGGGGGGGGGGGGGGGGGGGGGGGGGGGGGGGGGGGGGGGGGGGGGGGGGGGGGGGGGGGGGGGGGGGGGGGGGGGGGGGGCGGAGGGGGGGGGCCGGGGGGGGGGGGGGGACGGGGGGGGGGGGGGGGGGGGGGGGGGGGGGGGGGGGGGGGGGGGGGGGGGGGGGGGGGGGGGGGGGGGGGGGGGGGGGGGGGGGGGGGGGGGGGGGGGGGGGGGGGGGGGGGGGGGGGGGGGGGGGGGGGGGGGGGAAAAAAAAAGAGGGGGGGGGGGGGGAGGGGGGAAAAGAGCAGGGGGGGGGGGGGGGGGGGGGGGGGGGGGGGGGGGGGGGGGGGGGGGGGGGGGGGGGGGGGGGGGGGGGGGGGGGGGGAGGGGGGGGGGGGGGGGGGGGGGGGGGGGGGGGGGGGGGCGGGGGGGGGGGGGGGGGGGGGGGGGGGGGGGGGGGGGGGGGGGGGGGGGGGGGGGGGGGGGGGGGGGGGGGGGGGAGAAGGGGGGGGGGGGGGGGGGGGGGGGGGGGGGGGGCCCCGGGCGGAGGACCAACACCAAACAAAAGGGAAAGAAAAAAAAGAGCCCAAAAAGGGGGGGGGAAAAAAAAAGGGGGGGGGGGGGGAAAGGGGAGGGGGAAGAAGAGGGGGGGAAAAAGGGGGGGGGGGGAAAAAGAGGGGGGGGGAAAAAAAAGGGAGAAAAAAAAGGGGAAAAAAAAAAAAAAAAAAAAAAAAAAAAAAGGGGGGGGGGGGGGGGGGGGGGGGGGGGGGGGGGGGGGGGGGGGGGGGGGGGGGGGGGGGGGGGGGGGTGGGGGGGGGGGGGAATGGGAAAAAAAGTTTTTTGGGGGGGGGGGGGGGGGAAAAAAAGGAAAGGGGGTTGGGGGGGGGGGGGGACGGGGGGGAGGGGGGGGGGGGGGGGGGGGGGGGGGGGGGGGGGGCGGGGGGGGGGGGGGGGGAGGGGGGGGGGAAAAAGGGGGGGGGAAAAAGGAGAAAAAAGGGGGGGGGGGGGCCACAAAGGGGGGGGGGGCCCCCCCGGAAAAAAAAATATTGGGGGGAAAAAGGGGAAGGCGCAACCAAAGGGCGCCGGGCCCCGGGAATTTTCAATAATCTTGGCCATTTGGCTAAGAATGAATTTAGGCGTCACTTTAGGGAGGCACTGTATATGGCGGAACTTGGCTAATTTGTGGCCGTAAGCCAAACTTAAGTATGCATAGTCGAGGAAATTTAGCACACCCCCGGGCCCCGGGCCCCCCCCCCCCCCCGGCCCCCCCCCCAGAAAGAGCCAAACCTCCAAAATTTCCGCAGTAAGATCGATTTTGACGTAATTGTAAAATTTAGAAATAATGTTAGGTACCTATTTTTGTCATATACAAATCAGAAACTACATTATCTGCACATAAAAAAATCATTTTTGGGGTGCAATTCTTCCAGCCAATTAAAGAAAAATAATTCGAGAATACATTGTCGAAGCGGGCTGAATTTGGTTACTCATAAGTTGACCCCGATGAATCTGGGGACCAGGAACCCTGGTCTCCAGGCCCATCCCCGAGGTTTTCCCTCGAATTCGACCTGAATCTGAACGAAAATGGTCACTTGGGGGTTTTTGGGGTCATTGATCATGAATACGTTGTTAGTTTTGTTATCCGTTACACCTGGAAGACCAGGGACCCTGGTCGCCAGGCCCATCCCCGAGGTTTTCCCCTCGAATTCGAATAAATTTTGTATTTGGTGTGAGTACTTTCGTAGCAGCACTGAGCATTCCAATGTGAAAACAAATACATAGTGGGCTTGGTAATTTTCCCTAAAACTTTTTGATTGTGCACGTCACGGATCCTATTTTGATAAATTTGGATACATCTGTTTCATCTGCAATTTTTCGATTATTTTTTTTTCGTTCCGAGCTAGGGTTTTCCAAATAAATACATAATTATTAGACTACTGCCGTCTGTCTCCCTTTGTTGTGGAATTACAATTAATAACACATTTTCGAAAGTACTGACTAACTTTCTGACTGTCTTACTGACTAACTCTTGCATTCTTGATTTATTCAAAAAAAGAGTTGGCTTGAAACTGTTGACTCCGTATCTCAATAGGTGCAACATTGGTCTAGAATATACCTACTGATCAAATTTGACCCGGACTGGCCCATTTAAACCACGCGCGTAAACCGAATCGGTATTTTTTTTCCTAGGTTGGTACAACCTTCGTTGACGTTCGTGTGAAGTTTAAGCGGGATATGTCAATTAGTTTGGCAAATTATGTTTGGCAACCATTTGTTTACGACGCGAAAAGTTTGTCTGGCCATTTTTTACTATGGAAAAAATAATTGAACAACGAGTTTGCTTGAAATTTTGCGTTTCCACTGGAATTCCTAATGCAACATTTTCAATGATTCCGTAGCCGTAATTCCATTGGAAACGCAAAATTTCAAGCAAACTCGTTGTTCAATCCTTTTTTCCATAGTAAAAATCGCCAGGCAAACTTTTCGCGTTGTAAACAAATGGCTGCCAAACACACATTAATTGACATATCCCGCTCAAATTTCATACGAATATCAACAAAGGTTGTACCAACCTAGGAAAAAAATGATCGATTCGGTTTACGCCCGACGTTTAAATGGACCAGTCAGAGTCAAATTTGATCAGAGGATTAATAGACATACAGACTATGTTATTTTATCAAAGGATGTAAGACAATAAAATAGTTTGTATGTTTACGATTAAATGTTAGACAAAGTGTTAAGTATTTTATAGAAACATATTATAAGCATACCAACTATTTTGTTTTTGTGGTATTTGTGTGCTTAATTCGTGAACTTAAATGTGCGTAATATCTAAATCCAATGAATTCTTATTAATATATAGACAGGAAATAGAAAAACATTTTTTCTATATGTTCTTCTGGTGGTTTCTATACTTAACTGTTACACTAAAACTGTTTTAGGAAAACAGTGTAAAAGTATGAAATAAAATTTTAAGAGACAAACACAAAAAAGTCATAAAACCAGTGGCGGCTGGTGGGATTTGAAATTCTCGTGTTTTCGTAAGAAAACAGGGGACTTATACCAGATTTTTTAGAAACGTTAAAGTCATTTGTTTTTAAAAAATCTGCCGCACTCCTGGAACATCTTGGAAGCGATTCGCAAAATATTTGCGAAATACATTTTTAAAATCGTTAAGTAAATGCAAAGTATTTTTCTTGTGTCTTTGGAGATCTGTTAAAGTTATGGAAATTTGAATTTTTATTTCGCATCAGCAATTCAGAGTTTCATATCATCGTTTCAGAGATTTTGTAACAGTTATGTTATAACATTAAGAAATATAAAAAATTTGCAAAAACCACGAGAATAAAAAGTTTTTATATCCAATTGTAATTATGAAATAAAATATTTCATAAATATGTATTTAGCAAGCTGTTTCCAAGATTTTCTGGGGGTGCTGTAGATTTTTGAAAAAACTCATTTTCAACTTTCAAGTTTCGTTTGAAGTTTTTTTCGCTATTCTAGCATCCCACTTAGGTCTAAACCCTCTAAAATCTGTTATGGGTCTCTTGCTTCCTTACGAAAATACGAGAATTTCCAATTCCATCAGCCGCCACTGCAGAAAACTATAAATTTCTGTTAAAATTTACTTTATGCGATTTGTTAAACCTCATATTAAACGTGTTGATTTTATTCGCTAAAGTAATAGCAGTCTTTGTTTATTTAAATGTTCAAAAATTTAAAACCACCGTGTTGATTTAAGTCTAAATCAACATGATGTTATGCCAAAATAGGTTCCTGCTACCGCAAATTATTTTGAAAAGCGAACAGAAATATTATCCGTCAGCAGCAGTATCATGCACTTAAATATACATACACCACTTTCTCCGCATATTTAATAAATTAGATTTGGTTATTTAATTTGAATTTTGATTATTCTCGATGTCTATTTTCTACATGTGACTGTGTAATGTAATACTGTATCCCCAATATTCAGGCGTAAATTAGATTTAATTCGAATGGAAAATCAATAGATGCTAATTTCGCTGCTGGGTTTCGAAGTGGCTCAACGTCTCTGGAGGCGAAGTTTCGGTACTGGTTAATCGATTTTACCTGTGAAATTTATAAACGCGATTATATCGCCTCAGTAATAGTTACATAGTTAACGGTGTTTGCATTCAGGAATTTCCTGTCACACAATGCAATAACTCCAGTGAGGTTAATGTAATTGTTACAGATGGAGATGACATGCATATTGCAATTGAAAACTTAATATGGTGGTTACATCGATGTACCAATAACTATCTCAGTGTATATCAGGGAATTTAAAACTGCTGGTGAAGAATAACCAGAGATGCCGATACTAGATGCTAAATATGTACTATAGATTCCCTGAAGACATAAAATGTAGGCCTCGTTTCCATTCATAGATATACCGAAAATAAAAAAAATAGCAATTAATAATACGTACGTAATAATAGGTACGTACTTCATCTTTTACTATGTCTTGTTTAAACAATTTAAAATATGTAATTGGAAAATACTTGTTGTTCCCTAGTAATCAAGATTTACAGATTTTCCATCCAATCCATCCAATTTTTGGATGGTGTCTGAACCTGACAAGACATCCACAGGAAAATATGAATACCCCCTTTGTGACCCATTGCAGATTGAATGCAAGGCGCAACCAATTATTTTTGTAACGGTATGTTATTTAGCATACGTATTATATATAGCATATTTAACACACCACTTTAGTATACTAGACTGATGTGTTTAAGAAACTTTGAACGCATTTTTCTGAAAATAGTATTTCTTTTACTTGTGATAATGTTATGTTAAATTCTACTGGGTTCTTCGTACTGAAATCTAAAACAAGTAAGGGAAGTTATAGTAAAAGAAGTATTGAAAATATTGACTTTATATTCAAACAAACCAGAGAACTACGAATGCTGGGATCACGGTCACAGTAAAATAAGTTTCCTTCGCAACCGAAATCGTAATGTCAAGTGCACGTGATGCTGTTATTTGTATATATTGTTCAATAAAAAAAAGATACATATTTTGTACATACAGTAAGGAACGAAAGTCATCGTACACCCACTTTTTTGAAGTTTGCTTAAATTCTGATAATTTTTGGATTACAGCATTGATTTTTTTTGTGCTTCTGACAGGATTACAGCTTGTGAGATTCTGTGTCTAATAAGCCCTAGTTGAAGACGGTATGTCGATTGTGTGGAAATATATCGCTAAAAAATTAAAATTTCGATGTTTTCAAAGAAACGTAAATCACTCCGAAAATAGTAAATCCCTTTCGAAGTTGTTGGACTCGTATTAAAGGGAAAGTAGAACCAAAAATATCATACAAATTCAAAATTCTACCATCCTTACTATCGTTTTCGTAAAAATCACTGTTCCTGAAATTTTAATAAAACACAGAGAGTTCTAGAGGGATGTTAATCCTTAATTTTTGTTAGAGTAATGTGTGACGTACAGGGCTTTTTTCAATTTTCGCCATATTTTTGGTTCAAATTTAAGATTTTTTCATGTCTAGGATGATTTTTTCCAAAATGGAACAATTGAGGGGTCCAGATGCAAAACACATTATCCATAATTTTTCAAAATAGAGTTAGTGGCGCTATCTTGTTCATCGTGTTGAACTACACCATTTTAAATTTTAAAAGTGGTACAAAACTCACATTTTCGTATTTATTTTAAATTGTGGAATCTGTTAATTGTTTCAAAACTCTTGTACTTTGCAATTTTAGGTTCATTATAAAATATTTCACTTCATCAGTCAATGATGATAATAAAACCGTATTCTAAGTATTTTGTGTAGCTTTTTATTTTGATTATGAACTACCATATTACATAAAATTTTTATTAATATACCATTGAGTTTGTTTCCAAGTTCATTTTCTTAGCTTAACTTCAAGAATTTTAGTGTAAAAAATAATATTATGTAGAATAATTTGGAGATAAACGACCATTATCAAAAAAAGTTGTATCAAAACTCACATTATCCGAATTTTAATTCACTCTCTTATAGTCAAATATTGTTGTGCTGTCATTTCACCAATTGAGAAGCAAAAGTAAAGTTCTAATACAAATACCAAAAAAAATTTCAGAGCGTCAAGTCACTTGAAAAGTCAGAAGTCAGTTATTCCTTCTTGCTGAACAATTTTAAAAAGTGGATAATGTGAGTTTTGCATCTATACCCCTCAATTAATGAGATAAATACTCTGAAGTTTTACCTTTAATATGAGTCCAAGGACTTTGAAGAGGATTTAATATTTTCGTACTTTTTTTTTTAAAAAACATGAAAAATTTACCTTTTTAGCGATATCTTTTCACACAATTGACATACCGTCTTCAACTTAGGCTTATTAGACACATAATTTCACAAGCTGTAATCCTGTTAGAAGCAAAAAAAGCAATACTGTAATACAAAAATTATCACAAAGTAAGCAAACTTCAAAAAGTGGGTGTACGACGACTTTTGTTGCTGACTGTATGTATATGCTAGAAAAAATTCAATCCCGAATCCTTAAACTCTACACAGTGGTCACTTAAATGGTTGCTTCAATTACAAACAAAAAATACACGTTCTTCCTCATTTTCGTCAATTACATATTTCACACTGATGAGATCTATTATATCATAAGACCTAAATCTGGATCTGTGGCTTTCGACGTCGAATGACGAAGAACAAGGAATGTTTCTCGCTAAACAGTTATTGTTTGAGTGCGTCAGAATTTAAGATGCCTGCGTCACTGCGGAAAATGTTGTAACTAATTACTGTGACATTACTGGGTGTGTTGTTATGTCGTGTTTAATGTGCTTATGTTCAATTTGTTGTTTTATTTTACGATTTTTGTGTAGCATTTTATTATTTTTTACCTTAAGACACCAATTGTGATAATATATGTATATCAAGGTTTATTGTTTATAAGTTGTTGGCATAATTTTATAGGTTTCTTTTGATTTTTAGTTTTGATAGAAATCAGATAAGAATAAATAAGGTACATTTTTAGGTTGGATAGGTTTATTTTAAAAAAAGTAAAACCGTTTCCTATAAGGTATATCTTTTTTTTTATGAAATTGTATAATATATTAATTATAATTTTAAGTAGAATGTTAGACATCAAACGAGTCGAGTATCTTCGATTTTTCAGTGCGAATTTTTTTCTTCATTTTAAGAGTTCTGGATGATCATTTCCTTCATCATTTTCTTTTGGAAATGTAATTTCTTTGAAGTTTTTTTTTTAAATATTCCGCTTTTTTATCCTTGGCTGAAACAGACAAGAATTATAATATCTTTACATTAACCTTAAAATACTAAAACTTACATCAATAAAAATAGGCACCCTCTGCAAAACGAAGAAAACAAAGAAGACACTCTCATATATGTATTTACTAAATTGCGTATGTGTGTTCCTTTTCAGAAAATTTATGCACCACGGAAACTTGATGTGTTCTTTCTTTAGGAAATATATAAAATGTTAAATGGTGGACACACAAATAGAAACCAACGGACGTTGCAATAAACAATGGCACAGTAATTAGTCTGTTGAGCGACCACCAGGTGGCGTAGCGCTTATTTTGAATTCTGTATCGATTAATGATTACACAACTCCACAAAAAATTGTTTCGTTTGCAGGGGTCTGACTATGTATACTATATGTTTTTTGGGTCGCTGAAACCGAATCCGAAGTCCAAATTGCTCCATCAGATCCGATTCTTTTCCTAACCTCAAAAGTTAAAAATTATAAAATTTGATAAAAACCCAAATGAAATCCTATAATCATATATTTCATCAATTTCATAACCATATAATCTCAAAACTCCATAACCTTAGGCCCCATAACCTCAAAAAATCCAATGGCCTTATGATTCTAAAACCCCATAATTCAATAAAAAAGAGACATACACGCTTAAGCAGTGTAAATCCATATGTTTGAGATGGATTTGCCCTTCAATCCCAGTACCAGTTAATCTCAAAACAGCGTGAGCCTAAAAAAGAGACTTATACGCATTCAAGCAGTGTAAATTAATATGTTGAAACGTGCCCTTCAACCTCACTACCACTCAACCTCAAAATTTGGTTATTTGGTTATGAGGTTTTAAGAGAGGTTAAAGGGTAAGAGAGGTTAAATGGCACACCCGTATCAAACATATTGATTTACACTGCTTGAATGCGTATAAGTCTCTTTTTTACTGGTTTATAAGGTTTTTGAATCACAAGGTTATGGAATTTTTTGAGGTTATGAGGTTTTAGGATCACGCGGTTTTGAGGTTAAGTGGTATTGGAATTGAAGGGTTCCATCCGTTTCAAACATATCGATTTACACTGCTTAAGCCGTATAAGTATCTTTTTTACTGAGTTATGGGGTTTTAGAATCATAAGGTTATTCGGTTTTTTGAGGTTATGGGGCCTAAGATTATGGAGTTTTGAAATTATATGGGATTTCTTTTGGGTTTTTATCAAATTATATACTTAATTTTTAGCTTGAATTTCATTGTATTAGGCCTGTATTTTGAGGTTAGGAAAAGAACCGGATCTGATGAAGCAATTTGGACTTCGGATTCGGTTTCAGCGACCCAAAAAAACATATTAGTATACAGGGTGATTCAGCTAACCCGTTCGTTAAAAGTTTATGAGCTTCCCATTGAAATTTATTCTTGAAAATTTGGAATCAGGGGTTAGCGGGGACGGTCTATTCAACTAAAGTACTTGTGTTTTTCTGACACTTCCGGTTATACCGGAAGTAGCTATCAACTTCCTTATTTTAAATGGAACACCCAGTATATTAATACACTTTTGAATTCCTCTCCTAATTTTAGGTTGACTTTGTTAACAATTCCCTATACCTATCTTCAGCAGTTTTTGAGATATTTTAATTTTTTTGAAAAAAATAGGTTTTTTAGTATCCTATTGAAATGCTCGTCACCGATTCAAAACAAAAGTTATAGTATCAAACTTTGGGCTGCCCTTGGGTGGAATATTAAGGTTTCAGGTGGTATGTAATTTGATGTTTTATTATTTACAGGGTGTCTAAAAAAATCGAGTTCATTCTAACAAATTTCAACTGCCCAAAAATGATTTTCTTAAACGGAACACCCTGTATTTTATTGCTCTATGTGATGGAGAATTGAGTGATCTTTCATTCTGTATTAGGATTCCCTATACCTATCTGCTACCGTTTTCTTGCTATCGAGATATATTTTTTCGATACCCATAGTTTTCTATTTTATTAAATTACATCTGACTAGCGGGCCATGAAAATAAAAACAATGTATAATTTATATTAATTTTTTTATCGTAAACAATGTTACAAAATTATTGAAAAAAAATCAAGTTCATTTAAAGTGGTATACACTCTCTAAATAAAATTACCTTAAATGAATAAAAACATATTTTAAACAGTTTGGAACTTACTATAGCATAAACAATAAAACATATTAAAATTAATAACTAAATATTAACAATTAGGTCTAATATTTAGTTATTATTGTTATATTTAGTTGTTTAGTTATTGTTGTTAATATTTAGTTATTATTTTTTAGGTCTTACTATTTAGTCTTATTGTTTAGGCTATGGTAAGTTCCAAACCGTTTAAAATATGCTTTTATTCATTTAAGGTAATTTTATTTAGAGAGTGTATACCACTTTAAATGAACTTGATTTTTTTTTTCAATAATTTTGTAAGATTGTTTATGATAAAGAATTAATATAAATGATACACTGTTTTTATTTTCATGGCCCGCTAGTCAGAAGTAATTTAATGAAATGGAAAACTATGGGTATCGAAAAAAAAATACCTCAATAGCAAGAAAACGGTAGCAGATAGGTACAGGGAATCCTAATACAGAATGAAAGTTCACTCAATTCTCCATCACATAGAGCAATAAAATGTGTTCCATTTAAGAAAACTCATTTTTGGGCAGTTGAAATTTGTTAGAATGAACTCGATTTTTTAGACACCCTGTAAATAATAAAACATCAAATTACATACCACCTGAAACCTTAATATTCCGCCCAAGGGAAGCCCAAAGTTTGCTACTATAACTTTTGTTTTGAATCGGTGACGAGCATTTCAATAGGATACTAAAAAAACCTATTTTTTTCAAAAAAAATTAAAATATCTCAAAAACTGCTGAAGATAGGTATAGGGAATTGTTAACAAAGTCAACCTAAAATTAGGAGAGGAATTCAAAAATGTATTAATATACTGGGTGTTCCATTTAAAATAAGGAAGTTGATAGCTACTTCCGGTATAACCGGAAGTGTCAGAAAAACACAAGTACTTTAGTTGAATAGACCGTCCCCGCTAACCCCTGATTCCAAATTTTCAAAAATAAATTTCAATGGGAAGTTCATAAACTCTTAAGGAACGGGTTAGCTGAATCACCCTGTATATAGTTAGACCCCTGCAAACGAAATTTTTTTTTTGTGGAGCTGTGTTATCTATCCTTATCAATGTAAATTATTTAAACTGCTAGTAACCTTTTGTTTTAGTGACTCTCTCCCGAATGTATGGTGTGTCTAGAGATGATGGTCTGGTCCTACAGGATTTCGTAAGCCACTCCTCCATTTATCATACATCATAATGAATTCGGCGTTCTCATTCTCGTTACAAATGATAACATCAGCATTTCAAAGGAAACATAATAACAACGCGATCATGCAAAGTCGGAATCATCGCTAAACTGTTTTCGCGATGCTCCTTAAATACCCTATTAGTTACGGCTTATGACGAGACCGTCTAAAATGCAAAATGCAAATGTGGGAAGGTAAGCACGGTGAGTCAGAGGAGCCATTCTGAGTATTAATGCAACTGTTATTGGAGCTGACGCAGTTTACTTGCAAGATTAAATTGAATATGTACATTTTTTTATTCGTGGGTTATTGTAAATGGTTCCGTTGAAATCTCGACCACGTATATTGGGGTATCTATGTATGTACATATAAAGCAACGAAGATTGTTGTCGATAGTATGTAATTATATGACGTTTAATTTCCACATCAAATTCGGATTTACGGAGATTTTGTAGTTTATTGGTTATCTATAATGAGTGTCTTTCAATGTGGGAGGTTTTATTTTAATGGTTAGCTATATGCATAAAGTGGCACAAAATGAAAGGTTAACAAAATCTTTAAATATTTAAAACTCTACATACAGGGTTTGTCCGGAAAGTAACGTCAGTGAATTTTTTTTTCCGAGACTGTACGCGCCAGCCCGCGCTTTACGTGCTGGGATTGTTGTGGGGGGATCTGGCAACAAGATCCAACAAGCATCAGTTGGCTACCGGTCGTTGTAGCGGTCGCATCACTCGTTCTTTGAGAGTCGTTACAGTGACCCGGTGCAAGAAAAAATGCAACGTTCGCTTGAGCAACGGATGGCGATCAAGTTTTGTGTGAAACTGGAGAAGAGTGCTGCGGAAATCATTCCAATGTTGAAGAAGGCTTTCGGCGTCGATTGTCTTTCGGACAGGCAAATTTTCCGGTGGCACAAGGCCTTCGCAGAAGGTCTGGAAGATGTCAACGACGAGAACCGCGCTGGACGGCCATCAACCTGCAGTTCCGACGACAATGTGAAACGTGTGCGTGACTTATTGAACACTGACCGTCGTCTAAGTGTCCGTTTAATTTCCGAAACATTAGACATTACGAAAACCATTGTTCACGAAATTGTGTCGGAGTCTTTAGGAATGAGGAAGGTGTGCGCGAGGCTCGTGCCAAAAGTGCTAACGGACGATCAAAAAGCGAGGCGCGTCGAAACCTGCCAAGAACTTTTGGACACCTGCGAAAACAACCCCGCTTTGGCACACGTCGAACTCCCCTCGCCCCACGAAGGCCAGGATGTCCAGGTCAAAGATCAAGACAATGCTGATTGTCTTTTTTGATTGCCGGGGATTGGTCCATCATGAGTTCGTTCCGCAGGGGACAACCGTAACCGGAAAGTTTTACGTCGAGGTGCTGAAGCGGCTGAAACGCAGGGTGAATCGCGTCCGCCCAGACATATCAAAATCCTGGAAGCTTCACCACGACAATGCGCTTTCGCACACCTGCTTCCTCATGGCCGATAACCTCGTCAAGGCAGGCATCACCGTTGTTCCCCAGCCTCCCCACAGCCCCGATGTGGCCCCCCCAGACTTTTTTCTGTTTCCGCGCCTCAAAACCCCAATGAAAGGACAGCATTGTGGGTCGGTGAAAAACATTCAGAAGGCTTGCACCGATGCTTTAAAGGCGATTCCTGAAAACGACTACCGTGCGGCTTTTGATTCGTGGAAGACCCGCTGGAACCGATGTGTGGACGCAGGAGGAATGTATGAATGAAGTTTCTAAAGATTTGTACACATAGAACCAATAAAAACCATTTTTCAAAACTCACTGACATTACTTTCCGGACAAACCCTGTATGTACGAGGTGTGTAAATTAAGTAATGAGACTGATTTTTATTTTTATTCGAATAGAATTACAATTCTGTATTGTCTCCTTAAAAATGATTTCCTTGGGAAGCCACCCATCGTTGGAGACGGTTGTTCCATTCCTCATAGCACTGCTGGAACAGCCTTTAGCTGATCAGTTACAGCCGTTTGAATGTTATTTTGAATGTTATAAATTGAGTTAAAGCCGTTTTTGTGGTCCCAAAATTACGTCCCTTGAGGTGATTTTTCAATCTTGGGAAGAGAAAAAAGTCACAAGGACTCAAGTCAGGCGAATAACGAGGCTGAGGAGCCACAGGAATATTTTTACTGGCTAAAAACTCATTTACTGAAATGGCTGTGTGACAAGGCGCATTGTCGTGACGCAACATCCAGTTGTTCTTGATGTTTGGATTCAAATTTCACTCTTGTCGTCAACCGACGATCTGAACACGCAAAATCCCGTATTCTATCGACATTTTTATCGGTTCTTGAAGATGAAGACCTTCTGCTGCGTGGTTCAGTTCATCTTCAATCGACTCTCTTCTTTCTGAGAATGCCTTAAACTACAAAAAACTAGGCTTTTGAAAAAACACTGTCTCCGTAGGCGTGTTGAAGTTTTGCAAAAGTATCCGTCGCGCTGTGTCCAAGTCTGAAGCAAAACCTGATAGCACACCGTTGCTTAAAATTAATGTCACTCCTTTTAAAAACGCACTAGAAAAAAAAACGGTTTACGAAAAGAGTCACAAAGAACAAACAAATGACTATAACAAGTTCAAACTTGTACTGAAGGTGCATTACATGTTAACATACCGCCCTTCCAAGTCCCGTCTCCACAGTGTGGCTAGATTGGGCGCTACGTTGCCAGTCTCATTACTTAATTTGCACACCTCATATTTCCGCACAGTTTCACTAAAGACGACTGTTTTGTTAGTAATTATTTATATATGTATATTAAAATACTTACAGTAAACTTAGAAAGTAATTATGGAATAGACTAACTAATTCCTAAAACTGTAAATATTTGATAACCACGCTGAAGCAGGTGAAATAATCTGATTTTAGTGGATCCTCATTTGACTTAGGTATTTTACGCAGTTTTTTTAGCAGAATTATATATTTTTATATCATTTTCCGATAGTATCTACTTTTTAATAGTTGATGATTGTTTGTTGTTAAAACATTGCATTGTATTGCATTCCAATGCCTCTATTAAGCCTGAAAATTATCTAGATGCAGTTTTTCCAAACAGGTGTATTAGAAGACAAGATAGGTCTCCAAATTTGACTACATTGGATTTCTTTCTATGGGGTTATTTACAAAAAAGTTGTTAAAATGAAGTCTAATAATTTAAAAGATCTAAAAGAACTAATTACAACACAAATGAGAACAATCACGCCTGATATTTTAAACAATGTTAGAAATGGATTTTGTCATGTATTGGAAGTGTGTCAACAAATTACTGGACAACATTTTGAGCAGTTGTTGCAATATTTTAATAAACGTTATATTTTTTACAATAATAAATGATATTTAATGACTATACACCTCTTACAGAAAGGATTTATAGTGAAAAAATCGTCAGCAAAGTTTGCGAAAAAATTTTCAAAAACACTGGAGCACTCCTGGGTTCTCAGTAACGCTCTGTGGAATATTTGCAGTATATTTTTTTTCATAATCTAGAAACAAATATAAGGAGACGTTTTTCGATTTGTTACAAAATATTTTTTGTTTCAAAAAGTTATGGCCATTTTAATTTTGGGAAACAAAATGTTCCTATAAAATTAAAATTAAAATGGCCATAACTTTTTGAAAAAAAAAAATATTTTGCAACTAATCGAAAAACGTCTCCTTATATTTGTTTCTGGATTATGAAAAAAAATATACTGCAAATATTTCACAGAGCGTTACTGAGAACCCAGGGAGTGCTCCAGTGTTTTTGAAAATTTTTTTCGCAAACTTTGCTGACGATTTTTTCACTATAAATCCTTTCTGTAAGAGGTGTATAGTCATCACCTAAAAAGTGAAGTGGGTCCCATGCGTCGTTTTCAAGATATGGCTAACTGAAATATCACGCACCGCCACTGGAACAAGCTAAAGTCTTCCATCAATATTTGAACTCCGTTTTGAGTTTGTATGCATATGCACGCTTTCAACAGCCAATGTGTACAGCATCAATTATAGATAGCAACGGCAAGAAACTTAGGTACATAGGTATGTACTGTATTTCCATTCTAAACTGAAAATAGGTAGAACAAAGCAAGGTTGTCAGATATATTTTCTAAAATTGCTAAGCTAGAATTATGTTTATGTTAGAATTAAAATAAAGTGTTTAAAATTGCTGGAAAAAATATTTATACATTAAAACAACTTTATGTATATTACTATACTTAAGAAAATTTTCAAGAGCCGGCAACACCCGTGCCGTGCCGGCAACTGGAATGCCGATCCAATATACTATTATGCTTTGTATTATCTAATACTTTCCTTAAATACTTATTCGGTCCACTGTGCCATAAAATTTTTACGACGTCGTTAAAATGATTTACGACTTTAGGCACTCTACTTGTTTAAGACGCCAGTGACGTGTATTTCAGCTAGGTTTATTACAGCAAATTATATTACAAATATTAAGAGTTTTGTATGCAGGCTAATTTTAATCTCCTATATTGATTTGAATGAAAAAAAATTATTTCACAATTTTCGAATTTATAAAAGATATATGCACGTCCATGGAATCATAAAGTTGCACCGCTTTTTTTTGTTCCCCAGGCGTATTTATCATTTTCAATTAACAATAGAAGGACTATACATCTATTTAAAACTTTCATGAGAATACATTATGTTGTCCGTAACAATTACTGCATTCGTTCTTTAGTTGCATTAATTGCTAGAACTATGTACATTTATAGCTTAGCTTAATATGGATATGGAGTATTATATATTATTACTAGCTTTAATTTAAAAAATATTTATGTACACATTTCCATTTCCATTTCCTTTGATATAGCGACCAGATGGTGAGGAATTAAATTTGAAATACACCCACGTCTAGTAAAAATAGCGTTTTACGATTTGAAAAATTAACATTATGGCAGAACAAGTAATCCACACAATTATCCGTTTCATGCGAGCAAATGTCTGCGACTGTTGCAAATACATATGCATGCATGTAGTATGTATGCGTATTAATAGAGTAATAATAGATTAACATGCCGCTAATATTGACTATGCCAAAACATGTCCACGTTTTGCAGTGCGATATATGTATATACATATGTATGAGTGTATGAATAGTATATATTATTTTCTTTTACATTTAGGAAGCAGTATTTGTAATGAGAGTTGTGGTGCATCATTATGATTCCCATATTTTCCTACAAAATGGGTAACCTGATGGGGCAAGGTCCGGTGAGTAAGGAGGATGAGGCAATACTTCCCATCCAAGCTGCAGCAACTTTTGGCGAGTCACCAAACTTGTATGGGGTCTCGCGTTGTCGTGGTGGAACACTACGCCTTTGCGATTGATGAGTTCTGCCCGCTTCTCCGCAAGAGATGTATTCAAATAATACAATTGGCGACAGTACACATCGTAATCGATCGTCTGGTTCCACGGTAGGAGCTCTAAAAACACTACGCCTTTATAATTCCATCATATTGAGAGCATAACTTTCTTCTGGTGAAGATCAGCTTTGGATTGTGTTTGGACTCGCTCAGTTCCACTGCACCACAATCGCTTACGTCGAATATTGTTGTATACAATTGCGCTTGAGGTGAGAATCGGCGATATTGATGCGATTGGTGAGATGAATTTCTTTGAGTTCATGAGGAACCCATATATCGAGCTTGCTGATGAATCCCAGCTTCCGTAGATGATCGTGAACGGTGGAATGATGAAGGTTTAATGTCTCCGCAATGTCACGAGTGGTCGAATATGAGTTTGCTTCGATCAGTGCCTTTATTTGTTCGTCATCAGCCTCCAAGGGCCTTCCGGAGCGAGAAGCATCGGTGACATCAAAGTCGCCGGCACGAAATTTGGCGAACCATCTCTGGCACTGACGCTCTTGTAGGGCATTGTTACCGTAAACTTTATTTTTCACAGGCCTGCCTTGCGTTCTTCTCTTTGCGGAAATAAAAAAGTAAAATATGCAGAAAATACACAGTTTGATCTTCCATTTTCAACTTGATGTAAAAACCAACGCGATCAAATCGATTAATTTTTTCTGAAATGAAGGTTGAACTGTTAGCTGTCACATGGTAGATCACTCGAGTCGATCGTGATGACATTTCTCATGTAAAAATACATGTAATGCCATCTATTGCAAAAAGACTTGACTTTTCCGACAACCTAATAATAATGAAATTAACTTTTTTATGTTAACTACGCTTTTTTTTCAAGACATTAAAAATAAAATATAGTTTTTAAGTGTTGCAGCCAATCAGAAACCGAAATTATTCATAAAGACAGTGTCTGTTTGGTAAATAATTATAGGAGAGCTGTTATTAATATAATTAAGTATTACAGAATAAGCCCGAATATCAAATCTAATTACAATGATACTACAGCTATACAATAATTACATTTACTTGATTTAAAATGTCTTACTTGTAAACATAAACTGTTATATGTATACAGGTCATTATTACCAACAGCAATAACCACTTTTTTTTCAATTCGCTATCTTTCTGTGTGAGTTGTTCAAATTGGCTAGGTATAGGACTGTAAAGTATAATAATCCAAATTAAGGCCAAAATAATCATACTCACTGAACATCGTGGCAAATATTAATAAAAGCCATGCTTTCTCAGCACAGGTCCTGGTGAGTACCTCAGGGGTTACTCTTCGGAATATAGGGTGAATAGTATTATTGTGAACATGCAGACAATTCTCTCTACTTTTGCACCATCGATGTCGGCTTTATCCTCGTCTACGCCAAAACATGAATGTCTGGAGCGTTGCGGAATGGTTCCAAGAAATGCCCGTCCAGTTCGCGAAACTATTACTCCGCTTCTAAATTTGGTCAAATCGGAGCAAATATGCATGATACGCTTTGACGTGGTGGAAGCCGGGTGGCATTAACATTCCAGCTATTTTAGTAATTCGCAAACAGAGGCGCGGTATGGCTTCCTCGGAAGATAACGAAAAAAGTTGTACATGCTAAAATTACGCTTAGATAAACAACAAATCGTTATGAAATCATTTGTTTATACGTATATTAAATTTTATAACAAATTGCTTCGCGGTTCTTGAGAAGCGACTGTTTCAACACTTTGGAATTTCGTGAAGTCATTTAACTCGGTCGTTTACATTTTTTCTTTACAAATAAAATTCCTAAAATGAAATTAATTCAATGACTGAAATCTCAGTTTCACGAGACGAATGCTGCGTTTCTTTTACTTGAGATATCAGTAGATTTGCTTAAATCGCACTTACTTGACCAAGTAGATTGAGAATAATTTAGTAAAAAATGTCAGATAAAAAAAACACACCAAAAGTCATTAAATAACAACAACAAATTACAACAACCAGTTATTAATTTCGTATTATTATGGGTAACCCATAATTAGAGTTCGTGCGAGCGCGGAGTGTAACAGGACCGTAGTTAGTTAACGAATGAAAATATTAATTTGTTTACATAAATTATGTAGCAACATAGTACTATTTTTACCAAATAGTACGGTTTAGTCAAGGATAAAATACCTATATAAATTAAGATAACACCTAACAATGGCAAAACTTACCCGACAAACGTCAGTGTTGAGATAAGGTTCCCATGGCAGATTGGCGGTGGTTAAAACATATTATTATGTGATTTTCTAAGTGTTCTGGAGTGAAACGGCGACGTTTATCACTTAATATTAACTTGTGTATGGAAAAGGACCGTTCAACGTCTAGTGTTGCCAATGGACAGTATGAGAAATTGTTGAGACATGAACTATATAATAATATATTTTATGGTAACTCCTGATATGTACCAACTAAAACTTTACATAATTATGTTTTCCAAAATGAAAAATCCTGGATTTTTTTAACACGCTTTGCATGTCACTACATTGATGTCACTACATTGTTGTAAATCCGATCGACATACGCAAGTCTTAAAGTATTTTCATGAGGAATTTTTCGGTCCATATATTTTTCTAAAAACGTACGTAACTTCGTTCGTTCTCTAGTTTGTTTAATGGAATATTGCTTGCATTTTGCATGGAATATTGATGCAAATTTGATGATGATTTGATGATGCAATGATGATTTGCATTGGAATATTGATTGCTTGCATGGAATATTGATGCAACAAATGCATCTGTAAGTTCATAGAAATATACGGAGTCGTCGGCGCTGGACGAGGCTTTTCAGATGTCTTGTTACTTTAGTTTTCTCTGAAGAATTTATAATGCGTTCACACACAGTACAAAAAAAGGTAATTTCCTTGAATACGTATGTCCCTAAAACCCTCGGGATCACTGTCAAACCACGTTTGAAATACTTCCCGTCTATTTCTTTTCACCTTTGGCATAGTACCTCATTTTATTCACTTCTCCCCTCAACTAATAATTATCAATATTTATAAAGTTATTTAAACACACGGCGAATACAACACACGGCGAGTACGTAAAAACGAAACGTATCAACGCCATGCAATACCGGCGACTGTCTGTTACAACGTGCCATAAATAACTAAAATTGCTAGCGCAGTTTTCGTAATGCAAGTCAGCCGTGAAGGTCAACGAGTCAAGGGCAGGACATGGACAGTATCGGCCTAGTGTAGTGACATTCGCGCTTGGTAATAAGTAATAATATTTAATAATGTACTATGATGCAACATCGTTTCTGTGAACATATTAACATTTTCATTCGTAAACGGACTACGGTCCTGTTACACTCCGCGCTCGCACGAACTCTACCCATAATAATAAACTAAAAAAAAATTAATAGCTTCCCTTAATCTTGGTAAATTGTAAAAGTGATTTAAATAGTTGTCATGGGAATTCTCAAAAGTGGGCGTTGCTGAACGTATTCATTGCCATTGGAGTATGTCTGGAAACATCACATTATTGTTATTATTACGTTTTTCATGCCTATATATGGAATAATTTACTTTAAATACGCATTCTGCAGGATATATTTTAAAAATCAACGCTAATTTAAAATGTATACCCATACTGAGAAACTTGAGTATGGTTTACTTAGGAATTTGTTTAATTGTTTTTTTCATCTACCTTTTCAGTTTAATTTAGAAGTTAAATAAGAAATAAAGAGCCATTAAAAAAACGTCAACAAATCTGGTTATGAACGAGGGAATATGGAAATAGTGCTTACGTCGAAGCGAAATTGTTGTTGTTAAACTTTTGAAGTGGCTGTCAGATTTATAAAATAAATAATGGAATTCATTTTTAATGATGAACGGATGCGTGTTTCATTCGAAATTTATTTCAGAAATGGCAGTAGAATCAATAGAAACTGGATATATTCGATGGGAGCTGCATATTAGGAACTCCAAGGCAGTTATTCATTTTGACCATTTCAGCCAGTCAGTAAAACGTTTCCTGTACGGACAAACTTCAATGAAGCGTCAATCGGAAACAAGGAAGTGGCAGACCCAGAATAAGCACAGAAGAAAACGTTGAAAGTTGAAATAGTTACGTAAGTGATAACGGACAATCCAACAACATCAATTATGTAGCTATCTGAGCCAACAAGTGAACATATCCTATACGAGTATAATATATTAACATCTTTCGAAAAATGATTTGGAGCAGACCATATTCCCTAAATTTTGCGATTTGACCCCCCTGTGTTTTTCTCTCTGGTCTTATCTAAAAAAATCAATTTTTAAAACTCCCATTGACGATATGGAGATCTTCAGCAACGCATTGTCAATAAAATTGAGGAAATAAGTTAATTATTAACTAATAACTATTCTAATTACAGCTATTCATAAGTTAATTATGAATAGCCGTTATACGTATTCTCTAGTGTGTTGTTTTTTATCGAACATATTTTTTTCAAAAATAAATTTACTTGGTATTCAACAAAATGATATTTTACTGAAAATGTGTCATATACTTTTTTTATTTCTTTGATGTACACGTAAACGTATAAACGCCAAGTATTTTACAGCATGGTGTATGATTATTAATAGATGACATAAATACTTTTTCAAATACAGAATTTTTCAGTTTTTAATTTATTGTGTGATAGAAATGAACTATATGTACATATGTTATTATCTGGGTTAAATGTCGCTTATTTTTATTCGAAAGTGACACGAATGCATTTTAAACTGTTCTAAAAACAATACGAACTTTTCTTATATTTCAAAAACAAAAAAAAATATTTACCTATATACTATAAACATTGTTAGATTACTAATTACTGAAGTTCCTGAAAATCGGACTACAAATAAAGATTTTCGAAGAGTGTATTATAACTTAAATAGGACACACTGTAGACATATTATATACACAATGTGGAACAGCCAAATGGAATAAATTCAGTAGCTCCATTACTATGCATTTTTTTAGAAAATCCTAAGACACGTCAATTTCTAATTCTAAAATGATATCTTGCGATGTAAAAATGTCATCCCTAAATTCAACTCCCTTCAGGTGACAGATACAACCCCTAAATTTTCAAATTGGAAGTAGGGGATTGTGATACTTCTTTTGAAAGGTCTTTTCATTCTCTATTCAAAACTGCTATGGTTTTAAATTTTATTGCAGAAATTAACAAGAAAACAAGATAAGTTTCTCCGGCGTAGGCAATTTGTTACATTAAAATAAAACTTTTATAAGTACCACTATTTGTCAATTTTAGGTTCTGAAATGTTAATAATAACAAAAAATAAATACCTGTAATTGCCGACATTCCCTACTATAAGATAAAAACTTACTAATAAATACGTACAATTTTTTGATTGACAATCGAACGACAGAAACAAGCAAGCAGCAAAACAACAAACCTGAAATTTAAGAAGTTGGCCATTCTCAGCTTTAGTGAAATTACCTAGAAACGTGCTTGTCATTGTAACAGTAGTTAACAATTACCAGTGTTAAATGTTTTGCTTTAGTTTTCGTGTTGCAATTCAGAGAGATGGTTTACCTAAATGAAATGCATAACGATTCTGCAGATGATTGGTTACGGAGACAGAACACGAACTCAGGACAAAGTTGTTCGCCTATTTCAAGAAAAAATATCCGGAGTTGCCGCCGCTATCTCAAGGTACCGTAAGTAAAATAGAGAAATAGTTTCGGGAACGTGGACATGTACTTATCGCAGCTAAAGAAAAATCCTCCCAATAAACGCTGTGATGATCAGAAATTGGATGTAATGCTTATGCTTGAAGAAAATCCACATCCTGTACGTCGAGTCGTCAGACAGCTTCAGCATTAAATATTAGTCATTCCTCGATTCTCCGCGTATTGACAGAAAATCAGATGCACCAATATAAACTGGTACCAACTAATGATCTCGAGGAAGACGATTTTGATAGACAAATTCTCTTTTTGTGAACAAATGATGCAAATGATAGATGACAATACTTTACAAATAGAAAATGTTTTATTTTCGAATGAATCTACATTTACACTTCACGGCCATGTTAATCGTCAAAATTGTCGTTACTGGTCGAGAGAAAATCCTCACTGGATGAGGAAACTACACACGCAAAACCCTTAGAAAGATGTTTGGTCAGGAATAATTGGAGAAAATATCATTGGTCCCTTCTTCATTGACAGCAATTTGAATGGAGAAACTTATTTAGCGCTGCTCCAAAATAATGTTGTTCCGACGATGGCAAACTTGTAACCAGCTGAAGGAAACCCACAACTTCCAGGTAATGCAATATAGTTCCTGCAGGATGGTGCACCAGCACATTCTCCACCGGCAATATCTCCACACAATCTTTCCAAATCTCTGGATAGGGAGACGTGGTTCTGTAGAATAGCCTACACGATCACCTGATCTCACGCCGTTAAACTTCTTCCTATGGGGATATGTAAAAAGTATGGTCTACAAAACCAAACCCGACGATTTACCTGACTTAAGAAGAATAATACTTGCAATTAGGACGATTACCCTGCAGATGTTAACTCACGTTAGAAGACATTTCTATTTATGTCTAGGATGCTGCCAATAATGATTTGTTTTTTATTTTAATGTAACGCATTTCCTGCGCTGGAGAAACTTTTTTTTCCAATCCAATTTTAATTTAGGGATGACATTTTTACGTCGCAAGATGTCGTTTTATAATTAGAAATTGACGTGTCTCAGAATTTTCTAAAAAAATGCATAATAATAGAGCTACTGAATTTATTCCATTTGGCTGTTCCACACTGTAAATTTTAAATCTCATGAAGCGTTACTTTTGCCCAAGCATTTTGAGATTAACCTTGATATCCGCACTTAAAGATTATAAATTAAAATCACCAGACTGACAATCTATTTCTTGGGATCCATTCTAGATCTAATACGATTGTATTAGAGGCATGGGGACCCATGAAAAAACGTAGGACACAGTATCAATCTGTGTAACAGGTAGGTAATATGGTTTGTGTAAATCTGGGAACGATAATTAGGAAACTGTCTTTCGCATGCTAAGATGCTAATAAATATACGTTTTTGCTTATCGTATCGTAATAACCAGCATCAAAGAAATAAATGTATTGACGAAATTATGAACCTCGACCTACTACATGATCTGCAGTAAAACACGAAAATTAAATTTTGATGTAAACTGAAGCAATACAGGGTGAACTAATAGATATGCCATGAGGTAACTGGCGCAAACATTTAAAAAAATTCATATTACATATTAAGAAGTCATACAAACAGAGTTTAATTTTCAAATACAGTGTCACACATAAAGTCCGTAGTGTGTGGGAGAATTTCTTCTCATCTGATGTACCTATATACGCATATTTTAACATTACTATTAGTTTTTGCTTAAAAATTATGGCAACTAACATGCACATATGCAAATCATGTGGCTTTTGGTCACTGTCAAACTTTTTACTGACGGACCAAGTTTCAACTTCCTAATACAACTTTTTTTCACTTTTTTTTTTTAAACTGGTTCACTTCTGGGTTATTTGAGTTTAGTCAAACCCGTATAAAATAATTTTTATGTCGAAGTCATATTTTGAATTTATATATGTAAAACTCTTTCCTTTGAGATTTTTCTAAATTTTGAAATATGAAGGTATTTGCTTGAAAAAAAAAATAAAAAAAAATGAGTTACCTACCAAAATTCGCGTAATTAATTTTATGCATATTGTTTGCCATTATTTTTTTGATGAAGCAAAAACTAAGAAAATGTCAAATTTTGCTTCCAAATAAGTACAAATTTTATGTTTTATTATTTTTTTTTCAAAATATTATGTATTTTAGAAATCTCGCTAATTTTAAGATTGTAATTAATGAATAAGTACTTATTAAGATGTGTCATGATTTAAATATGTGACGTTAATACATATATTATCAACGTTATCACTCAGTATATCGCATTTCCCCACAACGTGGTTGGATATTTGCAATCAGTCTATTTCACAGCTCATCTATATTCTTATATTAGGTCTTGTATTTTTAATCTACAAATGGGAAAATACAGTTCTAAAACTACTGGAAATCACTGCTGAAAATATAAAGTTAAATTCAAGTAGGTTTTACCAGATTTTACAAAATTGCTCATAGTATATCGTACATATTTTTTATTTATCGATTATCTCCCTTATTCCACATCAAAGGATGTAGAAGTCTAGAGGTATTGCTACTATAATGTAGTGACAATAAATTATAATGTCTGAGTATTTACTGTGTATATAATCTAAAAAAACAAATTAGTCGTCTGCATGATACCTACGCGTACATACATATGCATTATACGTAAATTAATTTAGATACGTATATACATATTATGTATATGTATGTATGTATGGACATGTGTCAGAAGAATATTTCATTGGTTTATATATGCATCGATTTGCATAGAGATTCGAGCAATTTTTTTTTGCAGAACGCTAATAGTGAGAACCTTGAGAAGAGACGAGCTTTTGTCAATTAAAGTAGAATAGAAAATAAAGTCATATCTATTATTTTTCCCAGTCTTAAAATTTAAAATGTAGTCTTAAAACTTAAAAATTAGGGTTAGCACATAGTTTTAAATCTATCAATACTTTTTTTTGGAGATTGTATCCCTGGAGGCCAATTTTTGTTGTGAATTGTGGGAGTAGAACATAAATTATGATACTAATTTGTTGATGAAATTTAGTTTACTTTAACGCGAACTTCGCAAAACCGAAAGTCGTATGTATATCTCTGTTATTTAGAAAGATATCTGCAGGTTCAGGAAAACGAAAGGAATAAAAAAATACAAAACATATATAGGGTGACTGAAAGACATAAGAAACTGATGAAATAATAATCACTTCCGGGAAAACCGAAAGTCGTGTGTAACAACATATGTGTTACGTTACTTCTTGTATACTTTTTTTATTATACTCCGAAGTCAAATCGACTCCAATAATTTCCTAGAAGTCAGTTTTTTTTTTTTTTTGGGAATAGACTTTTAACAACACCCTGATTGGAATAGAAATAGAATTAGAATAGAAATAATCCAGAGGTCAAATTTAAGATTCCTTGGAGTATTCTGAAAAGTGGAACGTTAAATTGGGATCCTCTATACGTTCATATGGATTATTTACAGTAAAAACATTGTCAATATTAATAGAAGAGTTCATGTAATACAAAAATATAAATCTTTTTTCTTACAATTCTACGCTAGCAGACTGTACACGGTAGTCAAAACACTGAAGATTTTTAAAAAAATTCTACTACACATGTGCAATAAGTTTTTTATAACTGAAAGTGAATATTTGATACATGATATATGTATTTCTTGTTAGTTTTTGTGTAATTGTCCAAAAAAATTATAAACATTATCACTTCACTGCATAGCATAGCAGCCACATTCAAAGTACGTTTCAAAACCAAATAAAAATAATATTAAGGGTCAATAATGGACTAAAACTTAATGACACTTGAGTTTTAATCATCTCCTGATGATGCCAACATGCGAAAGGCGAGTTGAATACACACATTACGTGTCAATATTAGTAAAAATCGTATTTGTGGTTATAAATATGGTTCAAGCAAGCAGTTTTGTTAGTTTTTTATTAAAGGTTTGGGGATTACTGTATTTAAGGAATATGATATATAGTTTATTTGTCCATAAAAATGCCCTCTAAGTGTTATATACTGTTACATAATCCGAGAAATTGACTATATGTATATCGCAACAAAAATTAACAACATCGACATACCTACAGTTAGCGCCTTAATTTGACTTTGAAATTTACTTTCAATACGGCTGTTCCAAATATAATTGTTTTTTTTTTTTTTTAGTTTTGACAGTTTTACACAAGAAAATAATAAGGAAGGCACACATAGATGTAAGGTTTATGCAGCTTGCAACGGCATTCCATGGCTATTACTGATTTTTTTTTAAGTTATTTTTTTAAAGTGATTTATTTATTGTTTGTTATTTTTAAGTAGTAGTTTCGTGTTAATATAGCCAGATTGTAATTAAAACCATTTTGGTACTAACAAAATAAAGTTTAATAAAAGAAGAGTTGAAAAACAATGGGTGATTTTTTTTGGAAATTGGAAAATAATCCAGACAGTACCTTTTTTGTCGATTAAGAATATCAATAATCTTCAAAACTAAGGATTCCTACGGATATCATTAGCACAGTATGTATTGCAATGGTAGACTTAACACTGCTTTGAAGCGTTTTAAATGTTTTCAGATCAGTTACGGGAGTGAATCAAAAACTTCGAAAACATCAAATCTTTTGAATATCAAAATGTTTCGCTCAAAATTTCTTAGTGACATTTTTCGAAATATTAGGCTTTTCTAAAGCCTAATAGGCCTTTCCTAAAGGCCATTTTTTTCTTAGGTCATTTTTTAAAGATTTTTTTTGAAAAAATCACAAATTTAACAGTTGCTAGATGTTAGCTGTCAACTTTGAATTTGTGCGTTTTAAGTAATTTTGGAAGTAGACGTGATTGTCACCAAAAGTATTTATCAAACCGTAATATTAAAATAAAATTCCCATATGGTTCCAACTTTATGGCGGACACTGTACATATTTATAATTAGAATGAAAGGGTGAGCTTAAAATTATCAAAATATACAGGGTGTATCATTAAAAAAACTTACCTTTTTGTACCCACTCTATAGCTTTAGTAAAATCATTATCCTATCTGTATTCTAGGTAAAAAACAATTGATAAGGGTTTTGACTTTTTTTTTGTTAATTCGAATAAAAATTAAAAACATAAAGGGGGTGTATTCATTTATAAAACAAACCCTGTACGTAGGTGGGCGTAATTATCAGAATGAAGAAAATAATACCCGAACAAAATTTCGTGGTTTGGCCATCCGGTACAGCATGGCTCCACGGTGCATTATAGGTGAGGTGGGATTATTTATAAAGTGTGGAGTAAAGATAGCAAAACAGCTTGCTTCAGTTCGTGTTACAATCTGAGGAGACTCGGTCGCTTTTTTTATAACCGGCTGAACAGCACGTGTGATACAGTGGTCGCGAAATTTCTCGCGGTGTGTTTTCGCGTGTTCCCTTTTGAAGTTCCAGATTTTGGTTTTCCTTATCCAGGCGCAAAAGCAGCTAGTGAGTTTTAATAGAATTTCTTTGATTTATGGAATATGTTTCGTAATTTTTTTTGGGTCCGTACCTATTTTAGTTTTGTAAATTTCTATTGGTTAAGACGTTAGATTATTACAAGCGTTTCAATACACGGGGTGACTCCTAAGTTGAATCATATTTTTTTCAGCGTATAGAACTGTTAAAAACAAAATATATTTTACAAACATTGTTTTTCAAAAAAATTCAAAAAAAGAAGTCGCATTTATCCGCGCCTGTCTTAAATTTAAAAATAAGGTTGTACACCGAAATTGTAAATACAAAAAATACAAAATGTTGTATGTGTAAAAACAAAAAGTTTAAGATAAGAAAATATTGTGAATAAATGATTCACAAAAAAATTGATAAACATTAGGTATGTTTTTCTACTGTATTTGGAATTTACCTTTTCTTCGAATTGAAGGCAGGACCGGATAAATGCTGGTTCCGAAATTAATAAGGGAATTTTTTTAATAGGGAATTTTTGAGTTATTTTATTATATGGTGTTAAAAATGTGATTCAACTTAGGAATCATCCTGTATAAACGTAATTAAGAGATTTTAATTAACAAGATTCCTTAAAAAACCTTTTTTATAATTAGTAGTTCACCACATGTGTGGCAAAATTATGATTTTTTTGTTTGTTTTTTTTTTCAATAAAAAATCCTTATAGGGACTGAAGAATTCTTAAAGATAGCGCAAACGGAGAGCGTTTGATATATTATTAGAACAGTACAAGGATATAGTGAGATATCTGCAGTTGACACCCCCAAATTTGATTTTTCCTATGTTATTTATGGCATTGGTTGCTCAAGACCCATGTTTGCCCAATAAGTATGTTTTTATTTTTGATTTTTTTCCATCAGTCAAACGACAAACTTTGTCCAAAGGTGATTTAATTTGCAAAAAAAAAATGAAAGGAAATGCATAGCTTTCTAATTTTGAAAAGAAAATCTTATTTTATATATATATAGGTATATGATTCACAGACCTTATGTAGTGCATGGAAATAATTAAACTAATTTTCATGAAACCAAAATGTTTTCCAAAAACTACTTTATTACCTTCTGTATGTAGATTATCACTGTAGTCATTTAATTTTCTATTACAAGCGTATTATTTGTTTTCACATTTTTGGTATTGGTATGTCCATATTACTTTTTAGCAATAATAATAATTGGTCATGGTATAGTGCTTTTTCATCTTAAACTGTAATTTCACGCTAAAAATAAATACCTACCTACGTATACGAGGTGTGTAAATTAAGTAATGAGACTGGCAACGTATAGTGCCCGATCTAGCAACACTACGGAAACGGGACTTGGAAGGGCGGTAGGTTAACATATAATGCACCTTCAGTACAAGTTTGAACTTGTTAGAGTCATTTGTTTGTTCTTTGTAACTGTTTTCGTAAACCGTTTTTTCTAGTGCGTTTTAAAAATGAGTGACATTAATTTTGAGCAACAGTGTCCTAACAGGTTTTGCTTCAGACTTGGACACAGCGCAACGGATACTTTTGTAAAACTTCAACACACCTACGGAGACAGTGTTTTTTTCAAGAGCCCAGGTTTTTCGGTGGTTTAAGGCATCCTCAGAAGGAAAAGAGTCAATTGAAGATGAACTACGCAGATGAATCGATGAAAATGTCGATAGAATAAGGGATCTGGTGCGTTAAGATCGTCGGTTGATGACAAGAATGATCGGGGAAGAGTTAAATTTGAATCCAAACATCAATAACAACTGGATGTTGCATCATGGCAATGCGCCTTGTCACACAGCCATTTCAGTATACGAGTTTTTAGCCAATAAAAACATTCATGTGGCTCCTTAGCCTCCTTATTCGCCTGACTTGAGTCCTTGTAACTTTTTTCTGTTCCCGAGATTGAAAACATTAAGGGACGTCATTTTGGAACCATAGAAAACATTCAAACGGCTGTAACCGACCAGCTGAATGATATTCCAGTATAAGAGTTCCAGCACTGCTATGATGAATGGAAGAACCCAGTCTCAGAAGTCTCCAGCGCTGCTTGTGTAGCTTCCCAAGGAAGTTATTCTGAAGGAGACAATACTGAATTGTAATTCTACGCGAATAAATAAATTTAAAAAAGATGAGTTTCATTAGACTCATTACTTAATTTACACACCTTGTACTTAACTTTCCTAAAAATGAATTAATAAACTAATTTGTTTTACACATCCTCACATAACGAAACCTAGAATACACATGCATACATACACATTTATGTATTTTTATCTTTATAGTCGTAGATAAAAGTTTTATGTCCGAAATTCTTTTTGAAGGAGTTGCATGTACAAAGTACAGAAATATTCGTGTTTACCTTCATTAGCTTAGAAGGTGAATAGTAGTGGAAGATATTTGTTAAATCTCACTTTCTTTGTGCTGATAAAAACTTGTGTGTTGTATAAAAACTTGTTATGTAAGAACTGTAACAAATTGTTGTCAAGTGATAACGAGTATTTGACGGATTATTTATTAGTTTCGGAACTACATTGTTGTTTGCAGATAATTTAATTCACATAAAAAGCGCTAGGTACCTCATTTAATTTAAACCTGAGTAGCACCTAAGTGCAATCCAATTAGCACTAATTTACAATGACATAAGATAATTAAACAGAGTTATTGGCATAATGCAGTCAAATTTATTCAACCTTTGATCTCATCCTGTGTATGTTTATTTTATGAATATGTAGCTAACAGAAATTCTCCAAATAAAATATTTTTTTCTGAGTGAATTGAAAATTCCATATCAAAAGTCGCAGAGGTAGATTGGAGTAGGCAGTCTCTTTTTGAATTGAACCATTTCAAAAAATATCGCATACATAGCACTACCCTGCAAAATTTTGAAAATTTTGTGCCCCTGGACAATGAATAGTTGTTGCCGAAGTAATTTTTCCTCAGACTTGCTATATCACGTCAGGTGTTTGAGATATTCTAACATAAAAGTACAAAAAACATTTTTTTTTGACATATTTGAGGTTATGTAGCACCGCGAATTTTTTTCTCAAAAAACTATGTGTGGGATCTTATAGTACAAGTCTTCCTCTTTCAAATGCCGTTGAGTTTGCTCCAATATATTTTTTTCGCCAATATATCGCATTTTGAAATTTTTGTGTTTGTGATTTTATGTTACTATAAATGTCTAGTATACAAAAGAATCTAAATAAAAACGCTATTCTTTCACTAAACACAAAAAAAGTTCATGAAAGTTCCATAGACGCTATTGTAACGTTAGTCAACTCAGGTCGGTTATACTGAATTTTCCTCGAAAAAATGTTAAAAATCTGACTTCAAATTCTGAACGAGCAGATCATTTGACATAAGAAAATATTGACTTGTTATTGTTTTTTTAAATATTTTTTTACGTTTCTTTATACTATATATTTTATACACGTGTCCCTAATGTGTTTTCAGGTATAGTGGAAATCCAAATCATGAAAATTTCAAAATGCGGTATCTCGGCGAAAAAAAATATATTCCAGCAAACTCAACTGCATGTGAAAAAGAAAGAAAAAAAATCGCGGTGCTACCTACCTAATCTCAAATATGTCAAAAAACAGTGTTTTTTGCAGTTAGTTTTGTGTTTTAGGTTAGAATATCTCAAATACCTGACGTTATAGAGCAATTCTATAGAAATAGATATATATTAGAGAGCCCGGATTTGTTTTCAGCGGGAAAAATTATTTCGGAAACAACTATTCATTGTCCAGGGACAACGTTTTGTAGGGTAGTGTAGTTACAGAAGTGTGGGATGTACCAAGAGTTTCGATATTATTACAGACATACATATGTACATATGTATTATACATTTCTATTAATTTCCCCGGTGAATTTTTTAACAGATAATACATGTTATCTTTTCGCAAATTTTCAATAATCTTGATACAACATCTTGTTTTAACTTGTTCTAATAAGTTTGATAAGAGTGATCTTATCTTGGAGAGCTAAGATATGCAGTGCGGTAATAAAATATTTTGATTATTGCTAAAGGTCGATTAGAAATATCTTATAAATAAAATATTTAAATGGGTAAAATGGAAAAATCTGAATAAAACCTTCTTATAACCAATAGAAAGTATTTCGTGGGGTTTTTTTTAATTCTATTCAGAATGAGCAGAAAGGGACTTGAATAAAGATTAACAATTAAAAGGAGGTCTGAAATCACTGATTTCACTTAATTATTTTTCTTTCTAACTTTTCATTTAATCGTATCTTCTATTGTGTATTCAATGAAATCCCCTGTACAATCTTTTTTTCATGTTTGTCCTGACTAGCCAACCTTATGCCTGCTTTTATAATGACAATTAGAATATCTTTAATAATTCAGAGTAATTACAGTTATACAGTTATACGAGTTACAGTTATACGAGTTACGTCTACTAATTGTAAAGTTATAGTGAATAAAGTTGTACCTTAGTTGACACCGTGGGGATACCTATGCATGCAACATATTTTTATACAAATATGCAGTTATTGTTTGAACTACATATGCAGATTAATGATAATTAAACATGTAGAAACATATTTTAAGTTGGAGAAGTGAAAAATCACTGGTGGTATTCACTAAACTTACATATTTTAGTTCATACAACAGAAGGTGAAGATGCCTGAAGAAACTTATTAAAAATAATAGCACCAACATTCTCTGTTTGGCACATTCAAATTTACGAGCCTTTACAAACACCTGAAATTAATCAACTTTGATGCTGATCCGTGGTCTTTTAGTATTATATATATAGTTTTAGAATTGTTTAGTCTACTAAAAATGAATTATACATTAGTTGCATACAAATAAAAGAAGTGTTAGCTGCCTAGGTATACTTTTGCTGTCGCCATTTGGGAAATAAATTACCTAGGTACCTCAGTTCTCTGACACACAAAAATAAAATAAGAGAAAGGGAACCCAACTTAAGAAATATTTACAAGTTAACGTCGAAATATAAATTTATTTATAATTTAAACTGATATGTACTAAGGTAGTAAAAAAAATAAAAATGAGAAATAATAGTGTATTAAAAAAAATAATCTAGTATTTTCGAAATCTAGCATTTTAAACATAATACAAAAATTTCAATTTGAACATTTAATTTAAAAATATAACTGGTTCGTAATATATTCTTAAAATACTTTTGATACACATAGGTAATACATATAATTATGGCATGTTTGATGGACAAGGGTTACAAAATTGAAATAACATTAACTATAAATTAAAAATTAAGTTATATAAATTAAAAAATAATGATAATGTTTTTTTTGGTACACAATTATTTTGGCAAAACTTTTAAATTATTATAAGTGTTAATTAAAAAAAATCTCTTATTTATGTCAGAGATACAACGTTTTTGATATTAGATATTATTTTATTACCAAATATGTACAGAGCAGATACATATATATGTACATATAAACAAGACCGTTTAATCGTCTGGAAAGATGAAGTGTTTGAAAATTTACTTAAAAAGTGCGTTGAATATAAAATACGCATCAGTCAGAATATTCAACTTAACTTTTTAATAAAAGGAAATTTTCATTTATTATATCATTCATATATTAACTAAACTCCCTCAGATGAATTTCCCTTTTCTGATAAACATTACTCTGGGCTGATAACGCAATAAAAAAAATATTAGCTGTCCAAGTTCTGTATGTATGGAATTAACAACGTTTACGTTTGATAAAACCACAGTAAACTTAATATCTTGTACGGTAAATTTAATAAAAACCTAACTGATCCTGATTTTTGGGTATTTCACTTTTGAAGCAGGTATTTTACATGTAGGTGTAGGTATAGATAGGGTTTGTCACGTAAAATTTCTCTTAATTTTCACCGAATCGAAAAATTCAAAAAAATGATTTTTCACGTTTCATGAATACTTAGAATAATAATAATAATAATAATAATAATAATAATAATAATAATATATATATAAAAAAAAATATATATATATAATAATATAATAATAATAATAATAATAATAATAATAACTCACCCTATAATTACTCCGAAGAGTAACCCCTTAGGTCCTCTCAGGGACCTGTGCGGGAAGGAGTGGCTATTATTATTATTTGCCATGGCGCACTGGGAGCGACTTAAGATTATATCGGTAACGCATTTGCTTTACAGTTCTGAGGAAACCCAGAAAACTCAGAACATTACCAAATCTAGGGCATGTGCGGTTGGATTGGCATCTATGCATCCACACCTATCCACTAGTGTATTAGTGGTTGCATATCAAGCCCTGACGGAGAAAGCGAGACAATTAAAAATCGCTACCCCGGCCAGGACTCGAACAACGCGCACAGAGGTATCGCGACTGGAAAGACGGCGCTTTAACCCACTCGGCTACCCGTGCCCAGAATACTTAGTCAAATTAAAAAAAAAAAACAAATTGTTAGGCTGCGAAAAAAGATATTTTTTAAATAGAACGCCTTGTATTTTTTACTTCAATTTCCTGACCAGTGAAATGTATGATTATTGAATGATTACGTTGAAATGAAACCACCCTCTTATTTTGGTGGGGGTTGACCGATTTTCAATTTTTTTTTTGATAACATACTTAGTATTCTAAAAGTTCTCTTTAACTATATAAATTATTTTAAATTTTGGTCAGTCTGGCAAATATTTCTGATTGCCTATTGGATGTGGAAAACTGGGTTTGACTATTAGGCATTTTTTTTTTTCAAAAAATGAATATTTTTCTAATAAAAGGAACATTTGATTGAGCCATATCTCAAATACTTATGTACATAATTTAATTTCAATTCATTGTACAAGGTATTCTGCACAAATAAACAAATTTTCAAAAATTGGTATTTTTGTTTGGCTCTGTAGGTATATTTCATACTTAGCTTTATTGTCACGATTTTGGTGTGGTGAAATTCACCAAAATCAGAAAAAAGCTGCCAGATTAATAAAAAAAAAATTAAAATCGTTCAACCCCTTCCAAAATAGGAGGGTGGTTCCATTTCAAATGGCACACACTGTATGTCGAGATATATTGCAACGTATTTAATACAATATATATTTGCAAGTTTAACACAATATCGTAAAGGAGAGCTATGCTATACATACATATATGTATGTACATATGTAAAACCAAGATATGTACATTATCTCGATATATCACGAAACAAGTCCGGAAATACGTACGGAAATACGACGGAAAAAGGTACAGGGTATTCTGTTTAAAAAAAAATATGTTTTTTTCGTACCCTTAAAAGCGTTTAAAAAAAAATTGTTATACTTGTTATACTATTGAATTTTTAGAATGGAATTTTAGGTGTCTAACCCTGTATATATCGAAAGTACAAACTTTTTGTTGTTCAGAAGAAAGTATTGTACATAAAAGTTGCAATGATCGCTAAATTTAAGGTGTAAAAATAAAAAATTGGATAGAGGTACTAGTTAGTATTAAAAGCATTTCTTCTAAATAGAATCCTCGGCGTGGAAACAAATTGACTATTATTTTGAACGCTTTTACACTTCTCCGAAAAACTTTTTTTTGCAGATAACGCACTTTTCGCCAACCGTGTTGGCATCATCAGGAGATGATTAACTAATTAAAGTTTTAATAATCTCCTGATGACGCCAAATGGTTGGCGAAACCCGTGTAGACTGCCAAAAATTGTTTCGGTGTTAAGTGACATACATATATTCAATTGTGAAAATACAGTGCCATCCATAAAGTGTACACCATATGGGAAAAATGTTTGTGTTTGCATTTAAGAAATTCTTTTGACTGTCACTTGTTTGGGCATGTCTTGAAATTAAAATAGCGCCCATCAAATCTAGTAAAACGTTCATGACATACGAGTAGCATACGAAAATTTGAAATTGACCCAAGAAGAAACTACCTTTATTCTCAACCGTAGAGAAAAATAGTATAGAGAAAAGTTATTCCTTTGTAAAGGAATAGCCCCAATATGAAGTTTAAGTGTAGTATGGTGAAAAAGCAATTCGTGACATTTTTTCAACTTTTCCTCGTACCACAATTCGAACGAAATCGCTTATCATTAATATCGTATTGTCTGGAGACTCTTCTCCAAGAAAAATATTGTTATTGTTCAAAACAATGCAAATGGGCAACGAATAACTCAATTATAAAAATGTCAGCAAGAAATAAACGAATTTTTGGTGCAAACTATATTTTATGTTCAAGAATAATGCAAAAAGTTAGAAAGCACGTTTGGAATATAATTTTTAATAAGTGTTTTTCAAAAATATTTATAACTGATCTAAGGTGGAAATAATTTTAATAAAATTTAAATGATTTTACAAATCAATACGACAGCGGGATATCAATGAAGAGCAAAACTTTTAATGTTGCCAAATATCACATGAAACTTACAAAACACATCAAATGAAACAAACAAAAAATAGAGAAAGAAAACTAGAATTACATTATTATAATATATGTATAATACAACTATTAGTATTCTGAAAACCCCACGTGTGGACATAGAAGATCAGTAAAAGTAACAAGTAAATAAACATTAGTATTTTAAACAAATAGAAATATTATTAAAGGAACCTGGAAGGCATCCTTTTTGAAGCAACTCTTTTTCAATAATGTTTATTCTACGTCTCTCTGTGTCATCCTTCGTTTTGGATACATACATAAACTAGTTCTGAACATTTCTTTCTCGACGTTAACAAGAACCTGTGCTGACATTTCATCCATGAACTGACGAATAGCTTCTAAATGACCGATATTTTGAAAAGGTCTAAGCATATAAACTTTTTCCTTTAAATTTCCCCACATAGCGATTTAAATTATGTTTTAAAATATTTCAATTAAATGTTACTGTACTTTTTACGTAACATAGTTTTGCATGTTTTTCAAATGTTATTACAAAAGTATCGCCTCAAAAAGTGTGCTTTCTATGGGGTTTACCATAATTTTTTACTTTTTTTATCATTCTTGAAGATAAAATAAAGTTTGCACCAAAAAATTCCTTTATCTCTTGCTGACCTTTTTATAATTGAGTTATTTGTTGTCCATTTACATTGTTTTGAAGAATATTTTTCTCAGCGAAGAGTCTTCAGAAAATACGATTTTAATGATGTGCCATTTCGTTCGAATTGTGGTACGAGGGTAAGTTGAAAATATGTCAGGAACCGTTTTTTCACCATACTGCACTGAAACTACATATTTGAGCTAATCTTTTCCAAAGGCATAACTTTTCTTCCTAATATTTTTCTCTAGGGTTGAAAATAAAGGTAGTTTACTCTTGGGTCGATTTCAAATTTTCGTATGCTACTCGTATGTTATGAACTCTTTACTAGGTTTGATGGGCGCTATTTTAGTTTAAAGACATGCCCAAACAACTGACGGTCAAAATAATTTCTTAAATGCAAACACAATTTTTTTCCCATGTGGTGCAAAGTTTATGGATGGCACTGCATATCAGTAGTATAGTCTTTCTAAACTCAATGTGAAGACGTATATTTTTAATTCCTTTGATGGCTAACGCCGCCCAATGGCGTGCATATATCTTTTATAAATTCGAAAATTGTGAAATAATTTTTTTCATTCAAATCAATATAGGAGATTAAAATTAGCCTGCATTCAAAACTCTTAATATTTGTAATATAATGTTCTGTAAATAATGCTCATTTAGCCAGACAATCTGAAAAAATTGTCTGTTTTAATAAACCTAGCTGAAATACACGTCACTGGCGGAAACAAGTAAGAATTCCTAATGTCATAAATCATTTTCACGACGTCGTAAAACATTTTACGACACAATGGACCACATAAACAGCTAATGAATATATTCGATGCAAAGCACAATACTCTAATGGGGCACTGGAAATGGATCACTGGCTGAACGAAACAGCGAAGCCGTTGCCGGCTCTTCGCCGGCAGCGAAGCATTGCCGGATAATTATTTTTTCCAGCAATTTTAAACGCCTTATTTTAATGCTAATATAAATTTAAATTTATATCCATGAATTTTTTAAAATATTTCCAAACTAGCTTTCTAAGAAGGTCACGAACTAACAGTTTACTGAAGTATGAAGTATAATTGTATAGTGAGCTTAGCAATTTTAGAAAATATATCTGACAACCTTGCTTTTTTATGTCTTCACATTTATATTAGAAATAGTATAACGTGTCTATTAGAATAGTTCAGTGCAGCAACAGTAGCTTTGCCCTTGGCCGTAGTAACAAAACCTGAAATTGTGCCCATTCCTTTTTGCAGCTGCAGCCGTGAACGTTTCGAGAAGTACAGTCTGTTATTCTCTGTTCGCGGGCAAAGATATTCTGGGTGTACTGTAGTTCACAATTGCGTCCATAACGTTTATACTGACGTACGGTTTTTTTTGGGGTTTTGGATATTCCTAGTGACCTGGTCCAACCTGTACATTCAACGGAACACACACCTATCATACGAATTCCAACTCTGGGAAGGGACTCGCAACTCTTCTTTGATTTAGTTTTCATGTACATATGTATGACAATGCAAATCGTCTTTTGTCGCAGAAGAATGTATGGACGCGACCGGGATATGTAGGTCAATAAAAAATTGGCTACTTTTGTCTTGAATGGGAGGCGGAATAAAGGAAAGAAAACAGCGGGCGGCTCTTTAACGCGAAGGGTACAATAAAGCGCATAATACGAGCTCACCCAGAGCAAATTGCCGGTTTAACAGCTCTTCCATTCATGCCCAACGGATAAAACTTTATGAATATGCACAAACAGTAAATAGTTTTCCTTTTACGGTCGCCAGTTTTATAGTCCTGCCCCATATACAGTATTATTTGCAAAACATTATTTTCTTCGTTATAATTTATGTAAGCGTCTAATAACATGAGCATGTATTCATTTTTCGGTCGCAAAAAGAATGTTAAATAAAAGTATGGGTTATTAGTTGCTTTTTTTTTACGTATTGCAAAAGTTACGAACGTCTGTACGTCCAGTGTTTTTCTTATGTGAACCAAGAAATATATACATGTGTACTTGGGAATTTAATTTTTTTAAAATGGCGTCGTATAAATGGTTTCCATTACGTTGCTGTATGTACAGGGCGATCGATTTATAATAGGAAGTGAGTTTTTCTCAGAAACGGCCGAGAGAAATTAATTTTTGTGAAAGAAAAAATACTTTTATTTAAGTTCACTCAAAATTAAGGCAAGAATAAAAAATGTCGCGACGCCTCAAATAATATTTTTCAACAACATAAATTTTTTACTTTACCATTATAAAGGTATATTAATAATGAGTTTTTGATACATTTTGTCTACATTTTTTCATATTTAAAAGTTGTAGCTGATCGAATTCCTCTATGGTGCATTGCTCTATATTGCAACTTTGTGATTGCATTTTTCCGGTGTCTTCATTTACAACAAAAAGCATGTTAAACCTATTTTTTTGAGGCGATCCTTAGCGTCCTTAAGATATTTTTTTTTATTGCGTTAATTTTGAGTGAAGGAGAATAAAAGTAACACTGTTCTGCATTTTGAAATTTTTAGTCGCTCCCTGATAGTTTTTTGGGTTTTTACAAGTCTACTGTAATGTGCTGAATTCAAATATGGCCTCAGTTTTTACTCATCACATAAGTTTTTAGAAAAGGGAAGAAGAATATAAAATAAGAGAAACCCAAATCATGAGTAATCTAGTGAATTTTCGAAGATGTAAAAAAACAATTTTTTTTTTGAATGCACTTCATTTTGTATCGAAAAAAAATATAATACAATCAATAAATTATTTTGTTGTTTTTTGTTGTTTGTTGGTGAAATCTTTCGCCGTGCTCGTCTGAAACTGCACCTAAATTGTCAGCGAAGAATTACAAACGGGATTGAAGAAAATGCAGCTAAAGTGACATGTTGTAACCTAATGTCTTGTGAGATTAGATAAATTCTTCGACTAGATCCTCATAGTTAGCCTATGAAGTTGCTACTAGAAAAGCATTTCCTTCTGTATTTAAGGCTTCAACAACATTTTTTATAACCCCTTGTTTTATATGTAGAGGAGGTAAATCAATTTTCTGCTGCTATTATGGGCGTTTTTCGGACCGGGCACAATGTTTTCACATAACGGCCGTTCTTTAACGACATAATGTTGGGTTCTGGCAATGCTATTTCATTCGCATTAAAAACAGCAATATTTGGTGTAGCTACTCTGCAGTCCTGTAAGTAGTGCAACAACTTTTAGATCGACACAAATCGTCGGACTCCAGACAAAGTATCGTATCTGACAAAATTTCAAAAATTGAGTTACGCGACCACTTTCACCAGTTGGTGCCCCCCCCCACCCCCCCCCCCCCCCCCCCCGGGCCGCCCAACAAAGGAGGGGAGGGAGAGGGGGGGGGGGGGGGAAAAAAAAAAAAAAAAAAAGGGGGAACGTTTTGGGGTTGGGGGGGTGGGGGTGGCGTGGGTGTGGGAAAAAAAAAAAAAAGAAAAAAAAATAATTTATTTAATTTATTAAGGGTGTTTTATAAAGGGGGAAAAAAAAAAAAAAAAGGAAAAAGGGGGGGGGGGGGGGGGGGGGGGGGGGGGGGAAAAAAGGGAGGAAAAAGGGGGGAAAAAAAAAAAAAAAAAAAAAAAAAAAAAAGGGGGGGGGGGAAAAAAAAAGGGGGGGAAAAAAAAGGGGGGGGGGGGGGGGGGGGGGGGGGGGGGAAAAAAAAAGGGGGGGGGGGGGGAGAAAAAAATTCGGAAAGAGAGGGAAAACACCTCTCAAACAACAAAAATATTATTACACAAGAACGCAACTCGTTGTGAGTCACAATATGCAGAAAGTGATCCTGAATGGAATGTCCCGTTAAAAAAAATTGGCAGAAAAAGAATTTCCGTCAACAGTATGTTGCCAAGAACTTTCCCCTCACCGTCTCCCTACGACAATTCAGATGATGACCCGACATATGGAATTTGTGAAGCGAAAAAAAACTGTGGTAAGGACTATTTTGAAACAACACATGGACAGAACGAAGGGGATTCGGCGCACAGTGCTACCAACACAGCCATATCTGGTGCGGGTAACCTTTTTATACCTTCACAATTACATCCAACTTTACATTTAGCACGCCGACAACATGCTTACCACGTGGTGCCGATGAATTACGATGATTTCAAGGACTTTAAATTGTTTTTGAAAAATTTCCGTGTGCTTTCGGTACGATCAAGTGAAAATGGAAATATTATTAACTGGACCAATATGATGGAATTATTAGTCAAGAAAAATGAACCATTCAAAATATTAAAAAAAAAAAGTCATACTGAAGTGGAGTATGATTGCATTTTGTTGAAGCATCGGCACCACTCAATTACCAACATAAGACCTAACAACTTGAATCAAGAACCCAACAAAATTACCAAAAGTAAATATGAAGATCTCGTTTCTTTGTGTCGGGGAGACACACCAGTGGTGCGAATTCCAGAACATAAACAGTTCTATTTGTCGTTGCCACATGCAGAGACCGAATGAATTACGAAGACTTATAGCAGTGAGATCTATTGCTATTTTTTCTTATTTTCATTTATTTTTCTTTTGTTAAGGAAAAGCGAGTTTATTTCATTTTCTTACATCACAGTTTGCCTATAAATAAACTTATAATATGTTCTTTTTTTGGCAAGGCCGAATTCCAATTTGATAATAAAATATTTATGGCATTTCATGTGTGTTTCAAAGTAGGTATTAGCAACTGACGTATCTCCACTTAAGCAAAATTTAGTTCAGACAAAGTAACAACGTATCTGCGTTTTTTTATTTTTTTTTTCAAAAAAGTACAATCAGCTCGGTCATCATATAAAATGTAAACTGAAGTATCTCTATATGCAAAACAATTTTATAAAAATTTTTGTTTCCTAAATTTTTGTAATGGTTAACATTGTTAGTAATATATCGGATAGCTAGGAGAAGGACCTCAACTTGGTCAATAAAATATATTAAGTACATTTGTCTAACATAATGTACCTAATATATTTTATTGGTTCAGCGTCGGGAAGGTGTAGAGTTTCCGTAAAATTATTTTACAATTTTATTAAAAGATGCAGTGAAATAAAATACGGATCTTTGCCAGGACTGCGTCAATTTCAATTTGACGGGCTGAATTGATCACATTCATAATATTTTGTTTGCCTAAAATATGCAATTTACAAACACAACGAAATATTACAAATAGCCATTTGCATTTATCATACCACGTATTAACAAAACTACGAGCCGGCTTACCCTGATTAATTAAAGTTTTACTTATATCTGGCCGTGATACTCTTAAATCTTTAACAAATAATTTATCCTCATAAGACAGGCGACTAAATTTGTACTTTATAAGATACTCAACAATATCATCTCAGGTTAGAATATTTATTTGAGTGTCATTACAACTCGGATTATTATTATTATGAAACAAACTTCTACACTTGCCAGTTACCTCCATTATAATTTTGTATAATTAATTAAATAAAACGTTCAAATAATGACTTATGTACGTAAGTAATATGGTACACTTTCAATAATTATTATTACCCACCTATACCATTCAAAGCACTCAAAAAACCCGGCAAGAACAACGGCACTTTCCAAGGAGAATTTCCAAAACAGAGAACAATAACAGATAAAATTAAATTTTGTAGGTTAGGTTGTTAGGTTCATGAAATCAAATAACTCGCTTTCTGCGCTGTCACGTGTGAGAGGTGGGCGGTGGGCGTTTTTGTTTCCGCTATGCAGTTTTTTAAATGATAAACCTTTAATGCCACTGAAGTTAAGGGTTAAATTTGTTAACAGCCGCAGTTGTGGAGTGCCGTGGTTGTGAAGTGCGAAGCCCGCTATCCCGTATAGGTATATTCGTATATGTATGTGAAAACATTGGCATCGGAGGCTTGCCACCACGGCGCTGTAAATAATAGTGCAGGCCAAACTCCTTTGGCACATTTATGTTTATTAATATGTTTATTTTTAGAAATTAATTTTTTACCCGATATATGAATTTAAAAATGAAAGCATTATAGGTAGGTAGGTTTATAAAAAAAAATCTTTGGAATTTTCACAGGGAGGCACTGACTCCTCTGCCTCCCCCGACGAGCCGCCACTATAATATATGTAGTAATTCAATTTGTAAATGTAGATGCGACTTGCGGTGAAAGTTATGGTTCCCAACTAGACATGTATTTTCTCTAAAATGCCGGAAAATTGGAGTACGAAATACATGTAGCAGATACTTACAGACACTGAATACAAAAACAAGATCATACATAAAACATTTCCGAAACGGAACTTGCAAGATCCAAGCTGTCTATTGTGCCATATATACAGTCACATTTTACTCGTGTTACATGATCACAATACGAGAAAACGTCAAAATAATTTAGTACATAATATGCGAATCGTATTTCATGTCTACGCGCTATCCCTGTTGACAATTGAACCCGACGACGATTAATTGAGGAGCTTGCGTGCAAAACCGGCTATATCCATTTTTTATTTTTTTTACGGAGAAGGCAAAAACCTCTCATTTCATGACCCTTAAAGTTAGAAAAAAGAAACAAAAACACACCTCCTATATCCAGTATACTGATTTGGCTTGATTAAGATAAATTAACTTATACCTTATAGTTTCCTCAAAATTTTGAAAAAAGCTTTGGATATAGTCGGTTTTGCTTCGAAATCTTGTTAAAAGAAATGAAAACCCCGGATAAAGCTAATTAAAAAAACAAAATATGCTTTAAAATCTAATGTAAAACGAAGCAAAACTTAAAACTGATATTACATTATTAATGATAATAATAATAATAAAAAAACAAAATAAATATCCTAACTTCTAAGGTTATGGAACATATAAAATTCAAAAACTAATGTTTTTATTAAATTCTTACTGCGGTTTCTTCATGAAGGCAATCACATCCTATACCATCATCTTCTGAAGCACCAGGTCCGGTTTCCTCTGCAGCTGCTTCTTCTGTTTGAAACAAAAGTTTCTTGTACCATTCAAGGTCAACACGGGATTCCCAATTCTCTCCGAAATGTTCTTTCATTAGATGAGATAGACTCGACTTCTTTTTTCCGGTATACGGTTTCTAAATTCGACTTGTTTTAACTCCATACATTCACGGTATTTTCCCTTTTTTATTAGAGTTTGAGCTACATGAAACTGTTTATTATTTCCGTAGTATTTGTGTAAAGACACTGTTATTTGGGCCTGCTGTTTGTTTTTTATGTGTTTTTTTCTTAATAGTAATTCTCTTGGCATCCGAAATTCCTTTAATTTTTTTTGTATTTTTTTTTTCTAGATCCTTAATATTGTATAGCCAGTCATGTCCCAATCGTTTCACATATAACATACGTTTTAAAACGTATCATTGAATATAGCCAGTTTTGCTTCAAAATTGGGATATAGTCGGTTATGCTTCAAAACATCACTTTTCAGTGGAATTTATATACAAAATGATGCGGGAACCGATAGTTGGTTTTGGACATAATTGTCAATGATATGCGGTTTGAACCCTAATTGCTCGAGCAAGAACAATCTAACTCGAGCAGTTTTTTTATGTATATTCTGACAAAATGGATATTAGTTAATCTATGTTATCAATCAAAGTAATGCCGAATACGAATATCGCAGCCACTTAGTTTCATACAAAAATCAATATTTATAAAATTAGCACACTGAACCCATTAAATCGGGGAATAAGGTAATTCTTACGAATACGCAAATTCTGTAGACGTATTATATTTAACGGTTTAACTAGCTTTAAATGCAAAATTTGTTAAATACGAAAGCCAAACATCATCTCGAATTACAACCAAATAATCTACAAAGTACTAATTAACTAGTATTAGACCAACCGTCATGCACTGCCCTGTGTATCACGCATTATCGTAAAACTTGTCGATTAATCGTTTTTGCTGATCCGTTTTTGCTGGCGATGGCGGCTCAAGATGTATGATAGCGTTAAAAATAAATTACAGTTAGTTACCCACGACTGTTGTTTTATTTAGCACATACTCTGTAAGCGTAATACTAGCTTAAAGCCGGCTACTCACTACAATGCTTGCCAAGTAAATAGTTCTGTGTCAAGCTTATTAATGGAGTGGGTCATAGTAGCATAGACGTCTTGGAGTGGGTTATAGTAGCTTAAAAATAGGAACCACCAGTTGAACCAAATGAATCTGAATGTACAGAAGAGAATGCACTTAAGGGGGGCTTTCCGCTTTTTTCGCTGGAAAAAAAAAAGTTTTTTTTTTGGGATTTTTTTTTTGAAGAAAGTATAAAACGGATTGAGACAATTTTTTTTTTAAATTAAAAGGTACATTTATGAAGGTTACATTTAATTTTTTTTTAATTCTTTAAATCAAAATGGCGGCCGTCGATTCATGTTCTAATGCAGCTACTTCAGGCGGACATGTCTCATGTAAATGAAATTTTTCTATGACGCTATTCATCTGAAATCAAAAAAATGAAACATTTTTACAAAATATAGGGTTGTTGTTAGTGTTTATCATAGGGGTTTTTTGAAATCCAAATTTTACGCGATTTGGTGTAACTTTGAAAAAAAAAATACGATTTTCACCTTAGATTTCTACCTTTAAATTGTTATAAAAAATCTAATTTTTGCAATATTCAAAAAAATCCTATGTTGATCACTAATGGCATCATTTGTGAACATTTTAAAAGCAAAATCATAAAAATCGGTTGATTGGTGTTCGAGAAAAATTTCATTCCAGTTTCAAAAACGTTGTTTTGAGAAAAACGCGTTTAAAGTTTTTTTTTAAGTTTTTTTTTCATATAACTATGAAATTTTTTTAACTTACATGTCGTCATCAATTCCCGGCCCATACAGGACACCCTCCTCTCCCTTGTAGACCTCATTTTAGCTTCACGTCAGACAGCGTCACGCATTTTTTCCACTGAATCCGCATTTCGCCGAATACGGATAATAAGTAACAGACCGTAATAAGTTGTCAAATCGCCTGTTACTTTGATGGTCAGTTTTCCTGGACCTCTTCCCCCGAATCCCTTGTTTGTTTTCTTCGCATTATGGAGCCTGGTTCCCATGCGTTTCTCCACGTGACCGACGCATTCCGTTTTCATTACTTTCGGATCGTTGTTGTACGGGTCCAAATCCAAAATCGCCTTGAAGTCATTACCTTATCGCCTTACTGTCCCCGTTGCCAATATACTGAGCATATTTTACATTATGCTTTTCTTATGATCGTTGAAACACTTCCTTTACACTGTCCACCTCCATTTTCCGTGCGCGACTCTTTTCAAGCGCCGTAACCGCCGCCACTAATCCGGCTGTAACTCGAAATATAATACGCGGATCACTTTAAAATTTCAGGACAATAAATTTGAATGTACAACGCATCGATTTCAGTAAAAAACAAAAAAAAAAAGATTTTTTGAAACCGAAAAGCGGGAAAGCCCCCTTAAGAGGAGAGATATATACATCAGTAGGATATTACAGATTTTTACAGAAAAACTCGATACTGATCTCGCATAAGCTTTCAAATTGTTCAAATTAATGAAAGTACACGAAATGTATCAAAAATAATATCTGAAGACCTTGGAACTGGAGAGGAGTCGGTAAGCTACAATTTTGATGCAATTTTGGGTTTGCTTAAATTCTTATAATTTTTGTACTGCAGTATTGACTTCCTTTTGCTTCCGATAGCAGACACAATCTTTCAACAAAAAATAGTAATTGTACTGTAGTACAAAAATTATTAGAATTGATATAACCTTCAAAAAATTGGTGTATGATGACTGTACTTATGGCTCACAAAACATTTTATTAAACCTATTTTAAAATTCATAATTTTCATCAATAATGGAAAGCAGATGGGAATTTAATTCATTATCTTCGTCCATTTTTCTTCACTTTTTCTAGATTTAGCAGACATCAGTTCAGCACATAAAATAAAATACATTGAAACACATAGTGCTCAAGTTTTTTTTTAACCAATCTTTTTCATACAAATGGGCTGATACGTTAAGATGACAAGGAACTAATTTTTTGAAAAGAACATCTTGACGTCATTGAAGAGAAAATTGAGTTTGTATGTACTCAAAAAAATGTTTTGCGTATTGTTTGATTACAATATGACATGTAAGTTAAACACTTCTCAAATTAGATTTGTCTACTAAAAAATCAATTATAAAATCGTATTCGGTAGAGAGGATTCACTGTTCCTTTATGAGCATAAAGGCATAAAATGTATTTCTTTCTGTATTCTTTGCGTACAAAATATATAATCTCTATATCAGAATATTTCAGAATCAGAATTAGCATACATTATCTCATAGCGGTCCTTCGTGGAGTTTTATTTAGGAATCAGTCACAGAAGGGCGTGAGTTTCTTTTGCAAATATACTTTTCCTCGTGGAAGCCAATTTTCATATATGTAGTTCCAGGTTCCAGGTTTTGCAACGAGTTCCAAACCGATTGTAAATTTCGCACATAAACTACTTATTCTATACAAAAGCGAGTAATCTATCCAAAAAAAATATTGAAAAATGGTAATCGGTACCTATAGGTAAAATTGCGAACAATATGGGTGGTTTTATAATTTTGTGGAGCAGTGTATATATGTATGTACACATGTATTTATATGGTATTCGAGAAATCGCGAAAACATTGCAATTACACTTCTTCCCACAAATAAAATAATCTTTTAATTGGATCGCTTTACATAAAAAACGTCCATTCAAACAGAGCTGGATAATTTACCTAAAACGGCATCTGAGGCTGGAGCGTCTCAAGGTCGTTTTAAAAAAAACATTTTTCAATTAATAATTCAGGAGGCTTACTTGCGAAAGCGAAATGAAGTCAGCGTTTAAATTAACTTTAATGCTTCGGCACGTCACAGGAATCGCAACAAAAAATAGTCAACCAGGAAAAGCTCTGCGTGGAAGGCTCCATTTTTTGGTCAGTCTTGCCTTATTTTAATGGACTTTAGGCGCGAGTTTTAAGTAGTCATTTACATTTCTATAAGGATCAAAATTTTCAATAATTGTAACGGAAATAATCTAGTTAATTACAATGAATTAATGCATTACCTACAATTCAATTAATTATACGTAATATATGCTACAATGAGCCTAATCCTATGGCCTATGAACTAAATATGCTACTATGAGTCTATTACTAAGGAAGCTACAAATTAAGGAAAAATTGTTTATATCCAACATTTAAGTTGGTTGTTCCATGTCTGTTACATAATTTTGTTATTATTTTGTAGCCTTGATAAAAAGAGACTTGATAAAAGAGCTTTTTTTGTTAAAATTTTTTTCTCTGACAATTCACGTGTTTCAAAATATAACTGAGAAATGACCGAACATTTAGGGGTTAATTTTATCCCTTTACAGTAAAACTTCAATAAGGCGTTACTTAAAACACACCTCCATGACCTCTGAAGGTCCCTGAATATTTATATTTTTAATTTCCGCCTACATGAACTTACAATTCATTATTTTTATTATAGCCACAATAGGTTTTATTGTATGAATTATTCTGGTAAATACATATGTTCACTCTGCTTCAAAAAGCCACCAGACATGCATTTTCATGAGTTTTACAATCTATGTATAATTATATATATTCTGTTAAATCTCAACAATTTGATATAATGAATATTTTAAAATTTCTGGATCTACTAGAAAAACATTTCTTGTTTTCGTTTAGAAAAATTCACCCAATACAAGATTTTTTATAAATTCGACAAACATGTATTTAAAAAGTATACAAACCAAGGATAAAATATGACCACTTGAATTTTTTTGGCACACCTTTCAATCAAATATGGGACCGCGTTCTTGAGAAGGCTGTAGCACTTCCTTGGGAATTCAACCCAGCTAAGCTGCCTTCAGTCATTCTAATGTTTTAAAAAAGGTTGTGACGTTGTTTAGGGAGATCTTCCTTATGTTGGTCAAGGATGGCCAACGTTCATCCACTTCATCTCTTCTAGATGAGACAGCGGTCTCATATCGAATACGGTCTCCTCTTCCTGCTGACAGAGCCTCTTTAAAAGGGTATTTCAAGTTGTGGAGGTATTTTCTTAGCTGGCAATCTCCAGTGACAATGCCTGTTACGAAGATGGTCACCGTCAAATATACAATTGCAACCTCTTTTCAGGGGTACCTTCAAAACTCCTAACAAGTTGACAGCTACAAGTTGTCTAGTGAATTGTTACAGACACTGTTAAAAAATAAGATCATACCAAACTCAGTGACATGGAAATTGCAACAACAAGAAGGGGTAGGAATTTTTTTGACCAAACTTGGCAGAAACCTTAAGCTACTCAACGGTAAGTAATACCTAATTGATTAAAATTCCGTTGCGATAGATCAAGTGGTAATGGCATATCTGACACGTTTGTCACTTGTTGCTAACAGTATTGACGGATGTATTTCTTGCGAGTTTTGGTTCAGTTTTAATTGTTTTCTCTTGTCATACTCTTGTTTAAGGTGTTGTCAGTGTGGGATTATGCCTAGAGGGCGGAAACGTAGATATTACCGCCAGTTGAGTGAATTCGACAGAGGTCGAATTGTTGGCTTGCGCGGAAGTGGTGTTTCGTTCGGGGAAATTGCAAATCGACTTAACCGGGAACCAATAGCCGAATCGAACCAAAGAGGAACCGGGGGGAACCGGTGTAGGACTGCCACTTCGTCTAATGGCACTAAGAGATCGATTCAGTACTAGGTCAATTGCTGATCAATTGTTAGGTAATGAAGGTAGTTCTGTAACCCTTCGAACGGTTTACCGCCAAATCAGGGCTTTCGACTTGCAATCCTATCAGCCACATCTTGTGTTACCACTTACGACTCAACACCGTCAGAAACGTTTGGAGTGGTGTGTAGGTGTAATTACGATTCTGTTTAGGGATACATGAGGGTCTGATGAAGACGTGGGGAACATCACTAGAATGTTCAATGTTTTGTTGAAAGACATGTGGATCAAACCGTGGGAATTATGGTACGGGGTGCTATTGCATATGGAAGTAGGTCTCATTTAGTGTTCATGCGAAGCAATACGAACACCCATATTCTTCCATGTCTTCAACATCTAGAAGACCCAATTTTCCAGCAACAAAATGTACGTCTTCACGTCGCGAGGAGTTCTCTTAACCGGTTCGAAGAAGCCCATGCTAATCTCTTGCCATGGCCTCCCAGATCTCTCACCAATAAAACATGTGTGGGAATTTATGGGAAGATTGAGGAACTTAGCGAATCCTCCGCAGACACTGGAAGCTCTCCGGTGTGAATTGTAGGCTGCTTAGGATACAATAAAATGTTTTGCATTTTTTCCTTTGAAATTTTAATCAGTTGTTAGCGTTGAGTGGCTAAACGTGTCTGCCAAGTTTGATCAAAAAATTCCTACCCCTTCTTGGTGTTGCAATTTCCATGTTATTGAGTATACATATATTCAAGATGGAACGGCTTTACGATTTTTTTAAATGGCCTCTGCAACCCGTGGACAACTCAGGAAAAAGTTGAAATTTAAAAGAAAATTCCATACTTGATATATTGGTCGTACTCCACGTCTACGCGGTATTCCTATTTACTTTTACAATAGAACGCGATGAGAACGAACTTTCGATCAAGTACATATGTAAGTATAGAAAATTCTTATCTATTACGTCTAAACTTTAAACATAGTAGACAAGATCTGTGAACGACGGAAATATACCAAGAAACTAACAAACACTTTTATCCATATTTCGCGGATAAACTAGTCCGTAGAAACCCATTTTTTTTCAAGGACACGTCATCAATTGGCTTTATAAATGACGCGCACGAGAAAGCCGATGTCTCGCGTTGCCTCTTGTTGACCTCTTCGTTTCGGCATTGTCGGCAAACAGTGTGGCCGTGCGTAAAATTTATTCGAATTA